>SNQJ01S0211016.1:0-15941 GCA_010110895.2 Picea sitchensis | reverse complement strand
GAGAGCGAGTCTTCCAAGAATCTTGTTGGCTGAGGTGATGTGTATTCCTTGGGATTCACATGGATGTCCATTGGGTTGCCCAATTTTTTCTTGTTTAAGCCAATAAGTGTCCCCACTTTCGTCAGTAAATGTGGAAAATGCTTATGCATGGCAACTTTCGAAAACCATTTAGCCTGAGCAGGATTATGGCTTATGCACTCAACAAGGTAAGAGGTATGTTGTTGATTATGGATGGTGGTATGGAAAGTGTCAAGTAAGGTGTCTTGTAGCAAGGGAGGTTGGAAATCCAGGATTAACTGGATGAGAGACGATGACATTATCTTTCAGCAATGGGGGTTCATAGTGTTTCAGATTATTCACATTCAACACACCATGGATTCCTAGTTGGGGTGGGAAGTCAAGACGATAAGCATTGTCCCTAATCCATTAGGGAACAATATGAGGGCCATAGAGAAGAGGCTCTAGTTTGTGATGACGTTGATATTTAAAACATTGGTGTTCCATGTAAAACCAAACTTTATCACCATAAGTAAAAATCATAGGGGAACGATGAGCATCATGGTGGACTTTGTAGCATTGTTGGGTTGCCTTTAGTACTTCAGAGACTTGGGCATGTTTGCGTGCTAGATTGTGCAAAAATGAAAGGGAAGATGTTTGTTTTTTCTGTTGGTGTGGAGCGCTAGAAGGATGCAATATGATTGTTTCAATGCTTGTACCGGACTGTAGAACTATTTGTCATAAGTTATATAATTTCGTTTTGCATCATACAATGTCTATGAATGGAGTGCAATAGGGTGTCCTCTCTGTTTAAGAACCACACCAATAGAATACTGAGAGATGTCTGTCTCAATCTCAAAGGGACATTGAAGATCAGGTAAATGAAGTACATGAGCATAACAAAGGGCATTTTTGAGAGCCTGAAATTGTTTTTGTGCCAACGGAGACCACACAAACTGATTCCGGTTGGGAAGTTGATGATGAGGGCGTGCTAACTGAGAGAATTTACCAATGAACCGTTGATAAAAATTAATGCCACCCATAAATCTCTTGAGTTCCATAGTTGAGTGAGGTGTTAGCCACTGTGCAAGAGCTTGTACTTTAGTGGCATCTGGGATAACACCCTTAGCAGAAACAATGTACTTTAGTGGGATCTAGGCTAACACTCTTAGCAGAGACAACAAAACACAAAATATTGAATGGAAGGTTTCCCAAAATAAGATTTATGACATTTCACCCGCAGTTTGTGAGTGTGCAATATGTCTGGCACAATGTGCCCATGGAGAAAATGATCCTCCCAAGTCTTGCTAAAGACCAATGTATCAGCCAGATAGATCACCACAATTTTGCCCAAATTTGCTTTGAAAATATCATTGATTACCGTCTTGAAAGTGGCAAGAGTGTTAGTAAAACCAAATGGCATGAGCATCCATTCATAAAGCCCAAATTTGGTTTTGAAAGTTGTCTTCCATGTGTCTGTTGCATTCGTGCGGACTTGATGATATCTTGTTGTAAGATCCATTTTGGTAAAGAAGCGGGCACCCTTCAAATGATCCAGTAAATCATCAATGCATGGTAGAGGGTAATGATTCTTAACTGTGGCCTTATTAAGAGCCCAATAGTCTATGAATAAATGTCATCTTGCAAACTCCTTCTTGGGAGTAATGAAGGAAGGAGAGGCATAAGGTGAAGAACTCGGTTGGATGTGGCTGGTATTAAGAAGTTGTTGACGTTGGTGTTCCACTTTCGCAACCTCACAAAGAGCAAGATAAGAAGGGGCATTGGGAAAAGTGGCTAAAGGAATAAGATCAATGGAATGAACGAGGGTAGTCTAGTGGGAGAAACAAAGACATCTTGAAAGGATGTGAGTAAAGCATCCATATCTGAAGGAAGGGCATGAGAGGGGTTGTCTGGTTTAAGAGGGCACACCAAACAGAGAGCAAGGGACTTGTTGAGACCGATTTGGAGAACGACAGTAAAGCATCCATATCTGAAGGAAGGGCATGACAGGGTTTTCCTGGTTTAAGAGGGCACACCAAACAGAGAGCAAGGGACTTGTTGAGACCGATTTGGAGAACGACAGGTTCGCTAGAAATTAAGGCAAGGGATTTCAGAGAGGATGAGGTGAGGATATAGCATAACCATCTTTTTGAAGATGATATTGATAATTGTGAACATCGTAGACAACGTGACAGAGTGCCTAATAGGGAATACCTAGAAGCACATGTGTGCAATCCAAAGGGGACACATCACAAAGAACAATATCATGGAAAGGCCCGATGGAAAAAGTAAGGGAACAACATTGGGTCACCATCACAAGGGGAACATCCTTCTTAACCCAACCCAAGTGGTAGGGTATTGACTGAGGGGTAGTAGGAGCGCCAATCATCGCGACTCCGAAGATCCTAAGCAACCTCAAATTCCTTTGGCTTACCATTGTCGATGATGAGCGGCCAAGGATCGCTTGGATCTCGAAATTAGAGAACAAAGGCAGGTTGGTGAAGAATTCCAGGAATCAGTATCGCGAGCGTGAGAGAGGGTTCCAGTTCTATAAGATTCTCCAAGGTGATCAACTCAGGGGAGGTGTTGTGCTCGAGGACTCCTCAAAAACATCAATGAATAATTTTTTGACATGATTTTGATTACAAAAAACATAACATTCAATTAGGAGTGAAACTGAGATTTATGATAAGAACACCATTTTCTAGTGTTGGGTGTGGTGGGAGAGGTAGGAGAAGGATTTGAGGAAGGGACAATTTTGGATAGAGGAGATCGAAGGCAAGGAGCGAGCTTCCATTCCACAACCAAGGCTTGAAGAAAGGTTTTTGTCACACCTCCAGAGTAGACATGAGCACGTGCAAACCTTCCACGCAACGAGACAGACAAACCGAAGGGTGTTTGGTCACTTTATAGATGTAGTGGGAGTCTTTAGGTGCGTTTTCATGCCAAAGATGATCACTTCACAAGTGCCATGAATTGTGTATTTGTGTTGAATGCAAAGATTTAACCGACGATGTTAGCAAGCAAAAGTTCCTTGGTGGACATGGGCACTTCTCAACCAAGATCAAGTTTGTGTTGCATTGTTAATACAGTTAAGCATGAAGTTCATTCCATTTTGTAGCATTTTAACCATAACCATAAATGTTGCAACAACCAAGATCACAAGAGGAAGCACCATCCACAAGAACACAAGATGTATCCTCGGAAACCCTTCTAACAAGGAAGAAAACCTAGCCAAATCCTTTGCTATAATCCTCAAGAGAAAAAACCTTCACCAACAAGAACAACAAATCCCAAAGACAATCTAGAGGGAGCTCAAACCTTAGAAGACTAGCAAGGTGCCCAAGAGAGAGGTGTGCACTTTTCCTAAGAAGGTGTACTTGCCGAAATTTCCAACCTCGAAAGATATATTTCCTCAATGGGGAGTTTACCTTTACTTATACTAACTTGAACCTGCCAACAAAAGTGTCTATCGGCAATAACAGGGTCAATCTCAATTAGTTTATAATATAATTAATATTAACCGACCTATTTTACATTAATTAGTAGTCACATTAAGGTAAATGGACGAAAATTCTTTACATTACAATTAGGGTTATACGTAAGTCTGACTCTTAGACAATATAACAAAGGATCCACACATCCACTAAAGTCATCCTAGAACATTCCCAACAACGATTACACATAAGAACCGATCTTCACACGCTCAATCTTTAGGATGATTTTAGGGCTAAATTTCACATGCACTGGGATTTTTTCCATGGTTTTTCCAAAACTAGATTCGCTATTTTAAAAAATGATTTGCCCAAATTCTAAAGTATAAAATTATTTTACCTTAAAACGCCAAAATTGTATAGAAACTATAAAACTTTATAACGAATATTTTACAAAAATATCACAAACATTTATAGTCAGTATATTAGGTTGATTAGTAAGATTCCGCCAAGGTTTCTACATTTTAAAATAAATTTCATCCTTAAAATCATCCTCGAACTTCACCCTGCGGCTCATCCACAAGCACGCCCACTCTATAGATCTTCTTTCACTACCTCACATAGGAGAATCACCTGGATTTCTTCTCGGCTAACTCGCTGTTCGTGAGGAGGATAATACATCATCTATTTGATCAATGATGATGATTCAACACTTTGGGATTTCACACATCTATCCTCGGGGCTCAACTACGCATTATCTAACTCACATACTTTCCCACTGGATAATTATTTGTAGTTCTTCTCAACTCTCTGGAATGGAGGAGGTCATCTCTTACTGGCCTAGGTAGGAACCACATATCCTTTCTTTAGGGCTTTCTCTCTCAGGTTTGTAAGCCGGAGAAAGACTCACATAGCCGCTGTAATGATCCACATCTCACAATTTTGTAAGTTGTAGAATGTCTCATATAGCTGCAATAATCATCAGCTTGATGAAAGGACACTTATGGTTGCGAAAGCGCCCAATCGACCAGACTTGCGAAATGAAGAGTTGTGTAACTTGGATGCCTTGGGTGCATCAAGGGGAGCTTAACAAATGAAGATTGGAAACACTCCTAACCTTGGGTGTGCATCAAGGGAAGTTTCCCAACAACCGAACGAGTTGTGGACACCAAGCCAAGAAACGGCTCGGTGATGCGGAACGCGCTTGAATTGGGTGCCCAAGTAAGAAACATGACGATTTGGCCAAGCATGGGTAGAGAGCGATGAAAGGGTGTGGGCCCATGAAGAAGACCAGCTTGGGCAACACATACGAAAGAAGCGACGTGTGAAACATGCGACGATCACCCACTGAAGGGGTGTACTCTAATCTAGGACACTCAAGCTATGGAGCAATCATAAGAAATATCTCGAGCCAAATACAAAGCCTCATTGCAGAAAATCTTGGATGCGACACCAATAAATCAACACAAATTTGGGGTCTCATCATAGGAGTAAAAATGGCTCCAGATCAAAACCTCACTTGTTTGATCATTGAAGGATACTCCAAAATCATAATAGACTTGGAAACAAAAATCATGAATGGCAGAGATCCAAGGAAAATCACACCCAACTGGTGCCTCCTTAGTCCTCTTTACAACTTCCAGGAACTTCTCACACCCTCTCTAACTCTAACCCCTTCACACATTCGGTGAAGTGAAAATAAATTTGCGGATAGACTGGCCAATGCAGGTGTTGAATCTATGCAACAAATCATTCTCCACAATTCCAGCCAGTCCCAAAGCTCTCCCCTCTGGCTCCAATGCGAGGAGCTTGTCCAACTGGATGGCCCTAACTCAATCCACAATTTCCGCCTACTAGAAGTTCTTCCAAGACAAAATGACTCAAAGTCTCGAGAGAGTAATAATCTGTAAGTGTCAAGTGGAGAAGATCTCAACCGATGACAAGCCTTTGGGAGCTAATAATCTAGAATAGATAACGGAAGGAGGTTTGTTTCCCCAAAGTCAACGGTCGAAAACGCTTAGAGAATCCTGAATGCTGGTGCCCCAGGATCCGACCGCCTATTTACTCCATTGTCTTCGAATGCATAATCCTGGAAGCATAAGTTCATACAACAGCCGCTAATTCTTTTTCTTTTACCCAACGTTCCTCCAAAAATCCCTCACAGACTTTGTCATACCAAATCTCAATCTCAGAAAGAACCTCGACTCTTTAGAACCTAAGCTCCGATAGTCATGTTAAATTTTCAGAACCTACCACCATGATAATTAACTCAACAATAAAAACTCATTATTGATTAACAACACAACCAAGTTTAACCATAAATCAATGAAAGAAAAAATAGGAAACTATATACATTTGCATTATGAGGTTCAGGTAAACACTTCCGAAAACTCCTTTGTGGGAAAAACCAAATAAGTTTGATTTTATTAGATGAAATCTCGGGCTAGCGTTCTAGGATAATGGCCCATTAGAAGAATTACAATGCTACAATTGATAGCCTAGCCCACTGGTCATATCTCTATCACGGGCTTCCTTGTAATAATACTCTCAACCTTGACCACTTAGACATTACGTGGCATGAGCAAACTCCCTCTGCTCCTATTCCCCATTAGGCAGCTCTCACCTTTGATTCATGCTTATAATCTCCTAATGACTCAAAAACTCCCTAACCCTAACCTTAGATCTTGCCCCTCCCTATTAGATCAACAGTCGTGACTTAATCTCTCGTTGAGATGACTGCAACCTGCTTAAGTCCTCAACTTTATAAAAAGTCACTTGAGTCATTAAATAAAAACCACTCTAGAGAGTGTTGTCTTTGAGCACCTCCCAGATGCTAGGCATCGTCAATGCAAAAGTACCTATTTGAGGTACCCCAAAAGCTAACACTCTGGTCTTGTGGATTTGTTTCAAGCTGAGGTTTTCAACATTGTTCTTAGCTTGTGATTGAATCATTTGCAACTTGGTTGTATGCTATGAACTTGTGTTGTTGTAGTCCAGTGTTATTGGGAGTGCTTCCCCCCTTGAACCATGCCCGTAGTAGAGAGTGCTCCCCTTAGGGATGCCTAAAATCTTCAAATTCTGACTTGGCCTCTATCCACATGAAATCATAATTTGCCAAATAGCTCAATGTTTGGGTAGTTCTTTGCCAAAAACATTCAGTATTTCACCAGTTAATTTTGGGATACCAAATATGAAGTTATGTGGACTCGTGTAGAAATCTGAAAAATGACAGCCAACTGATAGGGCTTAGTCATCCATACGAATTCTGTCCACCACATAGTGTTAAAGGTCTACTAGTGTGGAAATTAAACTAAAGGGGATGTCTAAAATCTTCAAAATCTGACTTGACCTTTATCCACATTCAATTTGCCAGATAGCTCAATGTTTGGGTAGTGCTCTGCCAAAAACATTTAGTCTTTCAACAATTAATTATGGTACTTTAAGCTTTATTGTAGATTTTGATACAATTGATATCCTATTACCTGTATCTTCCTCTTCTACTAATGTCAGAAAGGAGTAATAACGAAGTGGTGATTGATTAACTTTTCTCTCTTTTAAGTTGTAAGTAATCTTTTGTCAAACCCAAACGTAAGGGCCAAAGCCAAAAGATTAAAAAAGAACCAAAAAGTAAAAGTCTCCAACATAGCTTGAATGAACATACATTTGACTTTGTTATATGCTCTTTCAATATCTAGTTTCATGAATATAGTGTTTTGGGTGGTTGGTTTGGCTCACTTCATATCCCCTCCATATCTCTTCCTTATAAATTGTGTTTGCTTAGCTGTTACTGTGCACATCAGAATATGCTTTGATCTTAGGGCTTTGGCTAAAATATTGTAAGACAGATTAAGCAGCATTAAGGGTCCGCCAATTATTAATTGCTCCAAGATTCCTACCCTTGGGTATTAACTTCATGTTGCCTTGATTTATTATGTTTCCCGAAGATTAGCTTTCTATAGCTTCTGTACACACATGTAATAAATTTGTGTTAAACTGTTAGTGAATTCCCATGTTGCCTTATGCAATTCACAATGGGATCCATCTAGTACTAGCAAGTTGCCCTCTACCATCACTTTAGAGTGCCTTTGAGAGATCTTCTGTTGCAATAAGGTTGTCACATTGAATATGTTGTGAACTTGCGATCGAGAGGTCGTTTAGGATGACGCCTTTGCATATTTTCATGGTCCTATTGTCTTGCTTGAGAGTCCTCTAGAGCCTGGAAGACTATATTGTAGTGCTCCACAATATAGTCTAATATGGCAAGTTTCAATTTGCTGTAAAATGTGCTCAATTAGGACTAATTTAAATTTTAATCTATTGTTTGTATGTGGACTAATGTGTATTGTATGTGTTTAGTCTATTGTTTATATAATCTTGCATAGGATCTGGAGTGCTAGATTTCTGTTCATAAGATTAGGGAGTATTGTAAAAGAAGTTAAATATAATAGTCATCAATCAGTAGCTTGAGGCTGCAGAGATTCTGAGTTCAACTGTGAACATAAGCTCTAAACCATCTTTAATCTAGCCCTTGAAACAAACTTCAAACTATCTTTAATCTAATCCTTGAAACAGACTTCACAGATGAATGTATACTGCCCCGAGTATTGTAGCGAATCTCAATTCACTGACAACATATCTGAGGTCTGAGGTCTATATATTGTGATTCTTTATTGTTGGTCAAGTTGAGCTCTTTTGGGCTTATCTGAAAGTACGAAGGTTCTTCATGTGAATGCAATCTTGTGTGTATGCACACTTGGATTTTATGTTTAATGCAAGGAGCTGTCTGTTAGGTTTCTTTTTGGTTGGATCAGCAGATAATAGATGCTGATATTGAGCAGGAAGGAAGAAAATGGTTGAAGCAAGAGCAGCTTTCTCCGGTGAGAATACCAGAGCCTAAACCACTTTACAGGCACTCATCATATCCTCCACAACAATGTTCAGGGGATTCAAAATTTCCTTAGTCATCATTCAGTTCATATCCTCCACCGCACACACAAGTTTTACAAAATCAACCACGTCACAGGTCCTATCCTGGTCTGGGCCACCTCAAATGCCGCATTTTCCTGGACCCCACCTCATTTTGGAGGAATTCTGCCTTCTGTGATCCAATATGGAGGAGGGGTGCCTCAATACAGCTCTTCAGGTCATGTAATGGGTACACGGCCTCCGTAAGGGTCTAATGCTCATACAGTTTTTTCTTAAATGCACAAATGGCTTGCAGCACTGCTTGTTTTGCACTATAATTAAAAGCAACAGCGTGATAAAATTCCCCATCAGAAGATAGCTGCCATTAGAGCTGTGGACACTGAATTTCAGTCTGGCTTTAGTAGAGGCTCAAAGTGGACTTTTCTATGGTCTTTCAATCATCATCTATTTGTAGGTTTAGGTCAACATACTATGGCTGAAACTTCTTTTGGAGCCAGATTTTGAGTGCTCTATATTGAACTACAGGTCAGAAGATTTTAGGTATTGGCAATCTACACAGGTGGATTTTAGATTTTTGCTTCTTATAGGATACCTTCTCGAGCTCTTCAGATTAAGCACAATGGTCTGTGATGTTACGGCTAGAACAAAGATATGATCTACAGGGCTAAATTGTAAATTGTATCTTCCCAGGTAGAGGATTCCTGTTTTTTTTATCTGATTTGTAAATTGTATCTTATTTCCATCCGTTGATTTCTTATATATATATATATATATATATATATATATATATATATATATATATGGATTATTATATCTAATGTAAATATTTAACATAACATAACTTTATATATATATATATATATATGTGATCGATATTGATTGTAATTGTTTTCACAAATTCTTCTCAAGACTACTTTTTCATAAATGATTATTACATCTAAATAATATTTTAGATAACTTTATATATATTCTCTTTGGATTATTTAGGATCAAAATTAAACTTAAAATAGTAAAGTTTAATGTTTAAATGTATGTATAATTTCTCATGTTTATATCATCAACATAATTTGAAAAGATTAAAAAAATACTAGGAATATAGTTTTATTACATAATCTTTCTCATGTTTATATCATCAACATAATTTAAAAAGAATAAAAAAATATTAGGAATATAGTTTTTTTTACATAATCTCTCATGTTTATATCATCAACATAATTTGAAAAGAATAAAAAAATACTAGGAATATAGTTTTATTACACAATCTGTTGATGATATAACATAATTTGAAAAGAATAAAAAAATACTAAGAATATAGTTTTATTTAAATTTTATTAAAAATTGTTATGTATAAAGTTTAATTTTTTTTAATTTAGTTAGTTGTTGATAATTTGAACTTAAATAATAAAATTTCAATAAATTTGAATGAGTTTATCTGTTTCACATCTTAATGACAATTTAATAAAGTTTAAATTTATTTAATTTAGTTAGTTGTTAATAATTTGAACTTCCATCTAATTGATATAAAATTCAATAAATTTGAATGAGTTCTCTATTTCACAGCTTAGTGACATTTTTTTTGGTGAGTTGTTGTTGTAGGTTTTTGGGTGAAGAGCAACCATTGGCAGCAACTGGTGAAGAACATATGACTTTCTACGCAACCTATCTCTCAACCAGATGGTTGAGGGTCTTTGAGCCTACCTCCACCAAAATTGTACCAACATCCTATTCCTTAAGTGAATTTTGTGAACATAATGCTTTCAACAATCATTGTCATATGTCTTTAATTACAATGTGAGTTATAATGTCTTATCAACACAAAGGAATCAACCCTACTTGGTCATCTCATACCAGACCAATCCTTCTCTATCACACAACAAAGAACAAACCAATCTTTCCTCTTACACAACAGAGAACAAAATAAAACTAATCTTTCCTCTATTTTTTTTGACAAAAACAGTTAATGGTATTTAATTAGAAAGGTAGTGGCTGAGCCACTAGTGTTGATACAACTTTGGTGAGCCACTCTCTATTGACTGAGTGCCCTCCTAGAGGCTATACTGTCCTTTCAGGGTGGGATTTTTTACAATTTTATTTACAGCAAAGGCTTCTATACAAAATGCCAATCTTGCTGAAATGGTGCAGTACTACCTTTCTTGACTTGAAACTGAATTACTTCTCCGGCCCTTGCTTCCAGTCACTGTTTAGCTTGGCCATTTTTTCTTCTAGCTGGGTGATTCTGTCCTCAAATTCTTTCTTGGGATTCTTCAGTTCCTTATGCAGTTTGCCCAACTCCTCAGAAATCTCGAACTTAGTGGTGGTGATGTCCCCTTCCAGCCTCTCCAGTCTTCTTCCTGCTTCTATATCCAGATTTTGCAGGAAGTCCAGTTGGTAGTCCAACATTTGTTTTAAATTTTCCAGAGCTTCATCCATCGTGCTCAACCTTTCTTCTGTGGTCGGTTTGCTTCCCGAGCTGGATGGCATTCTTGCGGGCTTCTTCTCCTCTCCTTGCGACCTGCTGGTTTGCTTGTTCTTCTCTTTGCTGGGCTGCGCTCCTTCCTGACTGTCTCTGCATGAGGAAAGTGTGAGGGACTGAGTTCCTCTCCTTGTTTTAAGCTTCCCCTCCTTCCTGTTTGCATCCTCCTTACAATTTGCTAGATTTGAGGGGTATGGGCGACGTGCTGTTATGTCTTCTCTCCCACCAGAATCAATAGCCTCATGATGTTTTGTGATGTCCTTTCTGTCCCCTTGCGCTATCCTATAGCACCTTAGATCTGACGCGCTTTGGATTTTGCCCCAACCTTCTTCCATGTTGTCTTTTCCTATCGAGCTCGTGACTTTAATATTTTTTGGGCCTTCTCCCTTGAGTCATGGCATATCTGCTTTGGACGTAGCTCCATTTAGTTGCAAAGTTCCAGCAGTTATGAGGGTGCCTTTGTTGGCCTTGACATCTGCTCTCTCGTTTAAATTTCGCAAAACATGGTAAATCTTAAAAGACCGGAACTTCCCAAGTAGAAGTTGTATTTTGTCCAGGAGGTTATTAAGTTTTGCATTTTGGAGTTTGGAATGGTGGATCAAGGCTTTGATTACTATCCGGGAGTCCCCAATTATAACCAACTCCTGAATACTATTATTGATTGCTTGATTAAGCCCTTGCTAGAGGGCTAGGGCTTCTGCTCTATTGTTGGTTTCGGTTCCCAGTCCCCAGGCGTAGCTTCAAATTGTTGAGCCATTGGGGCTTTCAACTATCCCTCCACCCCCTGCCAAGCCTGGGTTCCCTTTGGAGGCCCCGTCAAAGGACAAAATGTGTTTATTCTCCTTTGTCTTCCATTCGTCAAACTCTTGTTTTCCTTTTCGAAGTTCCAAGGCTTCTTGGCCCGAGAAGATGGCCTTTTCCCCAACCTTGTTTTGAATTTTAAACTGAACCAACCACTGTTCTTCTTCCCCCTCTAGCGCGCTAGAGTTCTTTTTTTGGCAGAAGTAGGGAGCGCTTTCACCAAAGAGGGCATGAATCTGGGTTGCAACTTGGGCTGGGCTTCTTTTGAGGTCTCTGAAAATTCTATTGTTTCTCTCCAGCCATATTTCCCACAGGATGAACTTGGGGAGCACTCTCCACAGAGCATAGGTTTGGCTGTTTTTTTTCGACTAGAAGGGAAAGGTGGAGTCCCAGTGTTGGAGAAGGTTGCTGGTATCTTGTGGAATAATTACCCCCCTTTGCATTCCCAGTGCCAACCTCCAGATTTCTTTGGAAAAATCACAGTTGATAAGTAGATGATCTATGGTTTCTTTTGTGTGTAGGTAGAGTGGGCATCTATAGGGGCCTTCCCACCCCCTTCTTCTAAGGTTTTCTCCCGTTAGGATGCTTTTGTGAGCCAGAGTCCAAATGAACATGTCTATCTTTGGGATGGACTTGAAGTTCCAAATTACTTTCCAGATAGTTGGGTTTGAAGGAACATTGGGGTTGGCGTTGGTGAGCTAATACCCTGCTGCAGTAGTGTAGAATATTGAACTCACTCCCCAACCTCATTTGTCTTTTCCACTTTTTTTGAAGGGGCATTTCCCTTGTAGGCAGAGCTTCAAGACGTTCCATTCCTCTTCTAAACCAGGGGGGCAGTTACCCATTCCCCACCCAAGCCACATCTTGTGCTCATCATTCCCCCAGATAGAGATGTCCCATAGAGAGAATAACTTTTGAGTATCCATCCACTCTTTGAGTCGCACTAGATCCTGTCTCAACCCAAGAGGGGAGTCTCCCATGATTGAGTCTTGCCAAATATTGATTTTTTCCCCATTCCTTGGCACCCAAGTAAGATGAGGTTTGAAGTGAGGCATTGTCTTTTGACAGAGAGCGAATATAGGGGAGCCTCTTTTCTCCAAACATGGGTGCTCTATACATCTTTCCCTTGGGCCCCTAAAGTACTTTTTCCATAACGTTGTTTTACTCCACGCTGGCTTCCCGGTGACTAGATTCCAGAGCAACTTTGCCCCCAGCGCCAGATTTTGTACGTGAGCATTTTTGAAGTTGAGACCCCCTTCCAGGATGGGTTTAGAGATTTTCTCCCAGCTTATGAGGTGTAGTTTTCTCCCTGATTGTTTTTCCCCTTCCCAGAGGAAACGCCTATACACTTCTTCAATTTTTTGAAGTATGGAGATAGGGGCCAGGAGCAAAGAACTTTGGTAGATTGGAATGTTGGCCAAGGCTGCCTTGATTAGGACAACTTTACCTGCCAGGTTTAACCAATTCGCACCCCATGAGGTTATTTTTTTCTTTATTTTGTCTATCAACAAATTCCAATGTGAGGATCTTGGGGTGGTTTTGAAGATTGGGACTCCAAGATATTTGAAGGCATCCCAATTGGTACAACCTTCCATTCCCAATATCCCGACAATTCCCAACAATTCATTTGGCGTTATATTCCATCCATAGATCTTACTTTTGGCATGGCTGATGACACTTCCTGAGATTTCAGTGTACGCTTCCAATTCAGCCTTGAATTTCCTTGTCGTTTGCAAGCTCGCTCCTCCCAAAAGCAGAGTATCATCCGCAAACTGGGCATGATTTATGTCCTTCACCCCTGGCACTATTCTTAACCCATGGAGGCTGTTTTGGTTCTGGGAGTGCTCCAACTGGAATCTTAGAACTGAGGCCTGAATTGCATAGAGAAGGGGGGAGAGGGGGCAACCTTGCTTGAGTCCTCTGGATGCTTGAAAGAACTTTGTTACCCTTCTATTCATAAGAGGGGTTATCCAGGGGGATCTGATACAAGCTTTGATCCAATTTACAAAAGCTGGGGCAAACCCAAAATTTCTCATAACTTTAAATAAAAAATTGTGCCTAACTCTATCAAAGGCATTGACGAGGTCCAGTTTTATTATTATACCTTTGTCTTTTCTTCGGATGCTTGAGTGTAGGGCCTCTTGCACCAGGATGATATTATCAACTATGTGCCTGCCTTTGATGAACCCTCGGTTTTCCAGAATGATTTAAGGGAGAATTGCTTTGATTTGGTTGGCTATAATCTTTGTAAGGATTTTGTAGCTCATATTGCAGAGGGAGATCGGTCGAAATCTGCTGAAGTTGGCTGCTCCTTTTTCTTTCAGGATCAGAGTGGAAAGCCGAGTTCATTCCACCTCCTAGTTTGTTGCTTGTTTGAGAGTTCTAGATCATCTTTGTTAGGTCTGTTTTTATTATATCTCAGGATTGTTGATAGAATCTTGCTGTGAATCCATCCGTACCCGGGGCCTTGTCAGGGTTCATCTGATCTAGTGCCTCCTTTATTTCCTGTTGCGTGACTTGCTTGGTTAGTCTGTTGTTGATGTCATTCTTGATGAGATTTGGGATGAGGGAGAGAGAATACTCTTTGGGGTCTATATCTGTCCTTTGCATTTCTGAGTAGAGTTCTTCGAAGGTTTCAAATGCCGCTGCTTTAATGCCTTCCGGATTAGTGATTATCTGATTTTGAACCTGAATTTCTGTCACTGTTTTAAATTGCTTCCTGGCCTCAGCTTGCTTGTGGAAGTAGCTTGTATTTTTTTCTCCTGCTTCCAGCCAGAGGCTTATGGATTTCTGCCTCCAGTAGCTTTCTTCCTCCTTGCAGGCCTTATGCCATTTTCTTTGTAGATGATCTTCTTGTTGTAGGCATTCTTGGGTGATCTCCTTATTTTCCATTTCCAGTTGGTGATTCCCTAGTTTCTTTTGGGCTTCTTGACGAGAGTTGATTGGGTTTGCCTGACCCTTTTCCCATGATTTTAGAGCTATCTTTAATCTCCTTAGTTTTTCTTCCCACACAAAGAAGGATGAGCCTTTTACTGTGCCATTCCATATTGTGGACACTAGCTTTAGGAATTCTTTATCTTGGGGCTAGGCTGGGCTAAATCTGAAAGGTATGGGTCCCTGGATTTTATCAAACAAAATTTCTAAGAGGATTGGCTTATGGTCTGAGACGCTGTATGGGAGGATCAAAGAGGTGGTAGTGAGTCCCAACAGCAAGAAGGAGCTTTGTATGAGGAATCTATCTAGTCTGGCTGCTATATGCCCTAGTCCTACCCTTTTATTTGACCATGTGTACTTACCTTTGGTAGGCTTGATATCTTCTAGGTCCCAGTATGACATTAGATCTTCCACCCACTCTCTTGCTGGGTCTTGCACAATGGAACCTCATTTTTTCCCCCCTTGAGCTAGGGTCACATTTAGACCCCCCCCAAATAATGATATTGTCTAGATCATTTTGTTGTAAATAGTCTTTTAGGGTCTCCCAACATTGCTTGTTTTCCATTAACAGTTGCAGAACATAGATATTAAATAGGCTTACCAGTCAGCCCATTGCTTTGTGGAGGAGTTTGGTGTGGATCCAATGCATGCTTGTGTCAGTGATGATCAACTCGAACTTGATGGTATTCCATAGGGTGCCTAGCCCTCCGGAGGCACCCCTTGCGTTTTCTTCTATTCCTTGACTGCTTCTCCAAACGATCGTTGTTTCTTTGAGTAAGTCTTGGTTGTCCATCTTGGTCTCTTGAAGGAGTAGGATATCTGTTTTCGAGGCTTTTATAATGTCCTTAAGTGCTTCTTCTTTTCTTTTTCTACCAAATCCCCGACAGTTCCAGGAAGTTAGATTCATCAATTACCTTGGGGAGATGACTGGCCTCCTTGGGAGGCCTTGAAGTGCTTCCTTGTTTGTCTGACATTGATCAGTTGTTTGATTGTCGGTTGCGATCCTTTTAGGATGTCTTTGTAGGTTTCCTTGTCTCTTTCTTCTTTCCTTGATTTTCTTCCTCTTCCTGTTTTCTTTGGTGTGACCTAAGCATCGCTTGCGCCTTCGTACTCACTCTCTAACGAGACCTCCCCTTCCTCTGTGTCTGGACTTGCTTCATTTCTTGGGAGGAGTTGCGTTTCTCTTCTTCTTCTGTCGGCCCTTGGTTTCCTCTGACTTCAGGGGTCGAATTTCCATTTGTTTCTTCCGCTTGAGTCTCTTCTCGCAAGTTTTCTTCTGCTTTTTCCTCCACATTTTCTTGAGCCAGAATTCTGAAGGTGTTCTCTTTTCCTTTGTCAGACTGATTTCCTGGGTCCTTGGATTGAGTGGGGATTAT
>SNQJ01S0211015.1:2556-15892 GCA_010110895.2 Picea sitchensis | reverse complement strand
GTTCACACGTGGAGGTAAATACTTCCCACGGCTACCATAATATTAACAACCTATAGATTGTTCTATAAGCCATGAAAAATGATGATAAGAGGCAGTGTTTGATGATCACCACTGGCAAAAAAAACAACTTGCTGCTTAAAAAAGACAAACCTCTAGATTGTTCTATGAGACATGAAAAGTGATTAAAAAAGGCAAGCAATATGGGCATTGAAAACCCTGCATAATGTTGGACAACTGAGAGGGGGGGGTGAATCAGTTGTTATTGTGCTTAAACAATTATGTCCATTTTAAACTCATTACCAAACACTCAACGATGATCACAATAATTCAGGGAAGTAAGCAATGGAGTATTCAACATCAATCACACACATGAAATACACAGAGACAAATATTCCTGAGGAAATCCATAAAGGGAGAAAACCTCTTCTTCTTGATATGATAAGTAGTCTTTATTTTTTGTACATTATCATTCTTATGAGCTCCAACTCCTTTTGAGGCTACCACCTCTATTTTACAAGATGCAACTTGCTAAGAGCACTAACTCTCTGGTTTCTCTAGCACCCACTAGAAGGAAGCACCAACTCCCTGAGTGTTCCAGCACCAACTAGATGGAAGCATCAACTTCCAGTCACACAGGCACCAACCTGTATAACAGAGAACAATAGTTCTCCCTTGTACCACCCTACCACCTTGGTTTTTCTGGCTGCAACCAGATAGAAGCTACAACTCCCTGTGTTCAAGCACCCACTTGAAACTCTGAGGACAACAGTCCTCCCTAGCACCTCCCTACCACCTTGATTATAAAAACTTCGCTTACTGAAATTTATTACAATGATAGAGTGTTTATCAATGGCTTACCAGTCTCATCACTGTTCTGCTACACTGCTCTGCTATGCCTGCATCAGTGTCCCCCTACTCCCTCACTTGCGCTTTCTGTTCTTCAACATTTTATACTTTGTGCGCCATGTCCATTCTATGCGTTTTGCCTCTTCTGTGTGTTTCCACTGCTATACACAGCATGCTTCTACCCGCATGAATAACTCTCAATGGAAGCAACCAACTTTTCTCTGCTCTGTGTATATTTATCATGCCAAGTCCTCTACCAGATCATACACCTAACTCTTCGTTCTCTCTGGCGATCATGCTGAGTCGATTCCTGTAAAAACATGCCAACACATAAATCTAGAAAAATAACTAGTTAAGAGAGTGGAATTTGAATAAATACCTAGAATCTAAGAATATCAACACTGTAGGCAGATAGGACTTGATCCCTACTCCAATAAAAAAGCTTTGATGGTGATGAAAACAATTGTGTGGCCCTCTTAACACTGGTTGATGTTGGCAAACCCCTTCCCTCTCATTCCCCAACAACTGCAAAGACAAATAACCCAAAAAAACCCAAAATCGCCTTTAAAGAACCCGAAAATTGTGATCGGGCAATTTTTCTGTCATGGAGCAAAAAAATCACAAATTTTCCGATTTTTACTAAAAATCGCAATGTCTGATGTTTATTAAAAAATCGTGATTTTTTACAGGCAATTTTTCATTTGTGTTTCATCGCAATTTTTCACAATGTTGCCGAAAAATCAACGATTTTCAACTATGCATCAAACACACATGAAATTAAAGTACTCAAGAATCACAAAATAGAGGTCTAGAAATAAGAATAATAAACTGCAATGCAATTTCCCCATTGAGTCATTAAAGTATCTAAGAATATCAACGTTGTCGGCAGATAGGAAATGATGTCTAATCCAATAAGAAAAACTTTGATGGTGATGAAAATAATGGTTTGGCCCTCTTAACATTGGTTGTTGATGTCTGTAAGCCCCTTCCCTCTCATTCCCCAACAACTGCAAAGACAAATAACCCAAAAAAACCCAAAATCGCCTTTAAAGAACCGAAATTTGTTATTGACCAATTTTTTTGTCATGGCGCAAAAATATCACAATTTTTCCAATTGTTATTAAAAACCGCAATGTCCGATGTTTATTAAAAAGCGCGATTTTTTGCTGGCCCATACCAAAGACTATCTACAAACACACCTAATCAAGTGATGTAGAATAATGTTTTTACCTTAAAGGTAAAGGAAGGATACAAAAGGGAGATAAGAGGGAGGAAACATCCTTGGCAGAAGTCAAAGGCCAACACCACCCGACTCTAGTATTATCACTCTTTGACATTACTAATTTCAATTGCAAAGAGAACACGTTTTCATCCTGATCAAACTGCCAATGTTTGGAGGGAGGACTTCTCCATAATCGACATCACACAAAATGACCTCAGCTATCCCAAAATAACTATCATCCACCAGATTATGGTATGAATCAATATCTACATATTTCCCTCTTGTATGACTGCTACAACCTTTACGAGTTCCCTCTGCGTTTTCTACTCCAACGCCCTTCATGGGATTCCTCTGTGCCATTCAATTTGTCAATGGGATAACTTTCAGGCTGTTTCAGCTTGAAGCTTCCTTGCTTTCCTAGGAGTCATGGTTTTTTTTTTGGTCACTATTCTTCTGAAAGCTACCTGGTGCTGTAAGCTAATCCCCGGTTCCAAGAACACTGTGGACAGTTCAAAACAAACTGAGCTAAAAACAGATAATTCTCACAGGCAGCTGATAGGAAGTTAGGTCGGTCTGTTTCAGCATGCCCTGGGATATGCATATGCGTGGGATTGTTCCTGGCATTGCAACTTGTTACTGTCATAGCATTTTCATCGATGAAATTCAAAAGAAAAACAGAAAACCCATGATATGATTTCACTGGAAACATTCATATCGCCTCCGGTTTATGGCATTTCACAATGTGGACCCACAACTTCTGTGCCCTAGATAAAACTTACAGTTTATTTAAGTAGCCTTTAACTTATCGCCTTCTTTGAATGAGGACACCTGTAACTTAGACGTTTAGGTCCTTGAGTCCAGTCCCCTTGAAACTCAATTATTCAATTCTAATCCAAGCTCTGCAATTACAGGGGTATATACCGTTTTAGGATGCCCTATTCAGCCCTGATTCAAAGGCTTCTTAGGACTCGGCCTCAACAGGCAAGGCTACTGAGTTTAGGCGTTGAGTTTTCATGGCTGTCTCGTGATACAAGAGAATTGGATGCAGGGTTTTACTGTGGTTCAGCCATTCAGCTGTAAAGTCCAAGTTGCGCAGCTCACGGTTTATTCATGGACAAAAATATGTTACACTCCGTCGCCGCCTTCTCAACATCTCTTGTTCGACTTTGAAAGAGCCGGTGAATAGGGAAAATATGGCAGGGGTTATTATTCGTCAGGATTTCTTTCCATTTTCTCAGTCGAACCATGGGTATGGGAGATATGTGTTAGAAGTTAGAACAGTATTCGGATGATGAGCGTGACGCAGTGGCACTAGATGACCTGACTGTAATTAGCAATCTGTATTGCATGTATTGCATAATCCCTAAATGAAAATACCCCTTATGAATAAAAACTCAATACTATTCGAATAATAAAAGAATATTGAAACTCTTAAGAAACCTCAAGTAATATGGAAACTAATCTAAGTAATTTCAGAATCAATTTCAATAGTAACAACATATGTTTTCCTTTGAAGCCCAGGTCCCTAGTGTTGAAAGATGTGCTCTATACCATATGTAATGGCCCAAATTCTAATTCAATTAAAAGCATAAATAAATTTAGCAATTTGCAGCCATTAAACGAAAAAAGTAGAAATACATTGATTATGATCACGTAATTCACAAGAGTGAGCGAGTGGTGAGAATCTTACCCTAGAGTTGAACACATCGACTTACTTGCAATGCTATACATGTCAAACCGTTGCGCTCCAAGCTTTGATCCAGAATGCTGTAACAGAGTGTGGGGGACGTCTCTCCTCCCAACTAACCCCTCGGTCATAGTGACTGAGAGCCCCCGAGCCTTCAATCAACTACCTATGCCAGCTTCCAAACCTTTCCATCAATTGCACCAGCAAAAGATCCCCCACTTCCTTTTCCATCTTCAATATATAGAGCTCTTCTTACCATCCATGCAAGAGGTTCTATGCATGAGTTACACTTGTCATTAAGTAACTGATCATGCAGTTTCCTTTTTCTTAACCTTTCTTAATTTAGTTTTCCATAAATTTATCTTTTTCTTATTTTTACCCTTCTATCCTATTAAAAATGTAATTCCTTTTATTTATTTATTTTTATTATTATTATCATTTTATTATTTATTCTTATCATTATTATTTATTATTATTTATTTAATAATATGGGGCATTACAATAAGGAGATATAGGGATAGAAACATTAGGTTCAAGCCTAAGAATGTTTATGGAGGTGGATTCTATCTTTTTTATCTTCTTGTGAAGGAGGCTTTGGCCTACTTCGATCTCTGAAGGTGCAGCAACACATTAGAAATGTACTTTCCTTCTTGAAATGAAATGGTGATTTTTTCTTGTAAAAAAAAATGTAATTGTTAGAAGTAGCACCTATTAACACTGGATTTGAACTTATAAATTCAAGTGTTAATCTATAGTATATATTCATGGATATCATTTGTGGTGAGCTCATTGTTATAAATTTCACTATTCAACCTCAACAGTTCGTGAGTACATTACAAGGTGGATTGATTAATCGGTCCACTAATGCAGCATCGATGGCTCGTTCAGAGCCCTTCAAACTTGGCTCATGGTCGTGTATCTTTATTCAAGGATAGATGGTTGAACAAAGTCCGGACAGGTTATTTTCACACAGGTACATGTAGAGAATATATCATAGGTACATATGGACAGGTGATTCAGTAGAGCAAGTGCCCTATACTTACAGTTTCAGTGCATAATTCAACATGAGTATGGGAGATTGAAGACCCCCAAATGGTGTGATTATGGTGAGTTTGCCATGTCATATTTTGCATGATCTAATCATAGTTTTGAACACACTTTGGGAAGATAAGCACGGGGTTTTGTTTCTAAGCAAATCTAAGAAGTTGTTATTTTTAACAATTTCTATTTTTCGCAGATGTTATTTCTAGCAAATTTTGGAGAGTGGCCCAATTGTTGATTTGATTCATATTTGTGGACCCATATGGAGGATTTGACTATGGTGCGAATTTCGTCGGATTCCAAGGACAGGTTATCTTTAGATGGTGACTGGACATTTGGGGACCCAATATGGCAAGCGGCATCACTATCCGATTTCAGGCCATTTCGAGCACGTTGAATATTCAAGGACGGATTTCATTTTGGCATGGTCTATATTCAGCTTGATGGGCCCACATGGAGATATTGGCTATTTTTAGACGGTGTTAAGCCCTGGAGGGCTTGCATATGACCTTGATGGGTACAACCTCCTTGATGATCCCTTGTTTGACCTCAAGTTGACCATTGACTTGAGAGTAGAGTAATTTAATCCACACGTCTTGCTATTCCTAGAATTGAGATGAGATAAGGCACCTAGCTTAAAAAAAAGGTTGTTATTTTAGTGCCTTATCCTCTTCTAATATTAATCTTATCCATTCTGCTATGTTTATGCCTTATCCACTCTATTATTTTTGTGCCTTATCCTCTTCTAAAATAAACTTATCTATTTTGCTATTTTGAGATCTTAAGTTGTGATTCTTGTTAGATTTTCCTTTACTTATAGAAGAGTAGACTTCTTTACTTAGTTAGCATTAACAATTATACCATAGCAACAGAATAAATAGTGGACAAAGTACACAAGAGAATTATCCTGGGAAAAAACCCAGCAACCTTTCTTAGATGAATTCCTTTCACAAAGTCCAATCATTCACTAGCTCCTTAGAGCTTACAAACAAGAATCAAAGCCTAGCACAAGGCTAGCACCTAGAAGTAACTCCACAACTGCAGTAGCACCATACAGAGATAGCGCACCCTCTAGGAGGGATAGTGCACAAGAGAGAGAGATCACCACCAAAATAGCTCCAAGACTAGGCTATTGTGTCACCTTTCCTTCCTCAGACTTGCGCACCTTTTACCTCAGTGAGTGAGAATGTGTTGTGTCTCCAAATGAGACAAGACGTCACCTATTTATAATCTTCCAGTCACTTCTACCTGGGTCGACTTCTCATCTAGGAGTCTTATTTAACTTAATTAATTCTTGGGTGAGCCTTTAATTAATTCCTAGGTGAGCCGACTTCTCTTCTAGAAACTTCTTGTTGTTTAATGGTCTTCCTGGACTTCTGGAATCTTCCTGCATCTAAGATAGGTTTACATTGGAGGAAAGGTTCCTCTCGTAGCTACCAAAGATCAACACTCCCTCTTAGCCAGGGAGGTATCTTTCATGATGTCTTCATCTAGTAGTCCAATGACTACTCTGCAATCCGATAGTAGGCACACGACTGCTACAATGCCTTCGGTAGCTCGAATCATCAGGCACAGTCTCTGCGATCAAACGGTAGCACACACAGCTATATCCAAGCGATCCATAACAATCAGATAGTAGCACACGGCTACTACAATGTCATCAAATAGATCACAATTGTTGCCAAGTAGTACACAACTACTGTCCAGTGACACACAGTCACCGCCAGTAGAACACATCCACACCGAAGTAGCACACAACTATTGTCCAGAGTCACACAACCCCTGCCATAGTCTTACGACTAAGTGTGTGATGTTTCTTCTCTCAGCAGGTCCGACAATACATTACCCCCTCAATCACCTCACATGACTGATCCAGGGAACCCTTGGCCAGAGGGGTTAGTCGGCATGAGAAGAAACAACACACCTCCCTCTCAACGAGGGTGGACATTCGGCAACACTCCAAGCTTGTCCCTAAAGTACTCATACTTCACTCTTGACAAGGGCTTGGTGAGAATGTTTGTTATCTGCTCGTCCGTGGATATGTACCGGAGCTCCACAACTCCTCTCTGCACCATGTCCTGGATGTAATGATATTTGATCTCTATATGCTTAGACCTATCATGGAATACAAGGTTCTTGGTAAGCTTCACGCAACTTTGATTGTCACAATGTATCAAAGTTGGCTCCAAGTCTAGATCAAATATCCTGGCTAGAAACTTTCGGAGCCACACTGCTTCACGGCTTACCACGCTTGTTGTGATATACTCTGCTTCTGATGTATTGAGTGTCACTGATGTGTGCTTCCTGCTCAACCATGAGATCATGCCTGATCCCAGACTAAAACAACATCTGGAAGTACTCTTCCGATCCACTGCACTCCCTACCCAATCAAAATCTATATATCCATGGAGCTTCACATCTCCACCTGAGACATATCTCAATCCATATCCAACCGTACCACGAAGGTACCTCAATATATGCTTTGCTGCCATCCAATGTACTTGTCTAGGTTCAACCATGTGTTGACTCAAGGTGTTCACTGCAAAGCATATGTCTAGCCTGGCGTTAACCAAGTACATCAAGGATCCAATCAACTTTCTGTACATTGTGGGATCCACCAAATCTGAATATTTGTCACTCAAAAGCTTCAAATTTATCATCATAGGTGTGGTCATGGACTTGCAGTCCGTCATCCTAAATTTCTTCAAGATCTCAACAGTATATTTTCCTTGGCTAAGGAAAATCTCATGTGATCTTTGCCATACCTCCAATCCCAAAAAGTAATGCATCGGACCTAGATCCTTCATCTCGAACTTTGAAGTGAGCTCCCTCTTACACCCATCAATGAGTTTCTCATCCCCTGTCAGAAATAGATCATCTACATATAGAACCAAGATCAATGGGCATCCATCCTCAACCTTATAGTAGAGATTAGGATCTGCCCTACTCTTGGTAAATCCCAGGATCATCAAATATCCATCTATCCTGGCATACCAAGCCTTGGGTGCTTGCTTCAGTCCATACAAGGCCTTCTTCAGTCTGCACACATGGAATTCCTTCCCATGGATCACGAAGCCATGTGGTTGTTCTATGTACACTTCTTCCTCTATTACATCATTCAAGAAAGCAGTACCGACATCCATCTGGTGTAATTTCCATCCCATTGTGGAAGCAATCGCAATGATTGATCTAATGGAAGTGTATTTTGATATAGGAGCACAAGTCTCTTCATAGTCTTCTCACTCTTTCTGGAAGAACCCTCTAGCCGCAAACCTTGCCATGTACTTCTCTATGTTGTCGTCTGCAACATGCTTGATCTTGTAGATCCATTTGGAAGTCACAACTGACTTCCCTTTTGGTCTCGAAACAACCTCCCATACATCATTCTTCATGATGGATTGATACTCCTCCATCATGGCATCCTTCCATTATGGCTTCTCAGCAGCTTCTTCAAAAGTGGAAGGTTTTGAATCAATGATGTTGCTCATTAGTGCCACATAGCTGGAAAACTTATGTGGTCTCTTGCTCTCTCTAAAGGAGCCTTTGGGAGCTGCATGTCCTTCAGCTTCCTGCAAGGTGTTCCGAAGCCAAGCCGGTCTCTTCCTGGTAGCCACAGCTTCTTCAGGTAGAACTACAGGTCTTTCTGACTCTACCATATCATTCTGGACTTCTGGGATGGTTTCTTCAGGTGTAGAGTCTACCGTGACTGCATCTTTGGGAGCCTCTTGCTCTATTTGGTCCTCATCCATGTGAGATTCCCTTGATCTTCTGAAGGATTCATCTTTGTCAAATGTTACATCTCGGTCGAACTCGATCTATCTCTGCCCTGGAATGTAAATTCAATGGGCCTTCGAAGTCTCACTGTATCCAACGAATGTACCCTTCTTTCTTGAAGGTTCCAATTTCGTTCTCTTTTCCTTGGGAACATGGATAAACATTGGGCAACCAAAAATCCTCAAGTGACTGACTTCCGGATTCTTTCCGGTGAACACCTCTTCAGGTGTCTTGTTCCCCAATATCTTATGAGGGTTTTTGTTCTGCACATATACAGCCGTACTGGATGCTTCTGCCCATAAGTGCATGGGTAGGCCCTGGTCATGTATCATCGCTTTTGTTGCTTCCATGATGGATCTATTCTTTCTTTCTCCAACCCCATTCTGCTAGGGGTTGTAGGGAGTTGTAAGCTCCCTCTTAATCCCTGCTTCTTGGCAAAAGTCTTTAAACTCCTTTGAGGTGTACTCACCTCCATTGTCAGATCTCAAAACTTTAATCTTCCTCTCAGAGAGATTCTCAACTAAAGCCTTGAACTCTTGAAACTTGTTAAAGAATTAATCTTTTTCTTTCAAGAAGTAGATCCATGTCTTCGTGGAATAGTTGTCTATGAAAAGCACATAGTATACAAAGTTGCCAAGTGATGGCACCGTCATCTATCTGCATACATCGGAGTGTATGATGTCCAAAATACCTTTGGATCTGCTATCACTGCTTGTAAAGCTTCCCTTGACATTCTTGCCAAGTGCACAACCTTTGCATACTCCTCATGGTCTATCTGGATTTCTGGTAGACCTATAACCATTTTGCTCAAAATTGGTAATGCTCTATAGTTCAAGTGAGTAAGCCTGCGGTGCCATAATTCATTGGAACTAACACTATTGTGTACAAGGGCTTGTACTTGGTGTCCCTTCAACTTATACAGTCCTCCCTCTCAGACACCAATCACAGTGGCTTTATTTATGCTTGATTCTTGGGCCATAGAAGGACTTGGCCATCCACAAAAGCTACCCTAAAACCTTTATCTTCTAAAGATGAAATAGATAGAAGATTCTTCTTTACACCTTGTACAAATAGTATATCTTTAATTGAAAGAGGGTTACCTAAATCAAGTTGTAAGGAGGCTTCTCCAACGCCTTTGAATGCATGCTTGGAATCGTCTCCAAGCACCACTTGAAGTGAAGAGTCATTTTCTGTTAATTTTGATAGAGAGTTACTAAATCCGGTCATATGCTTGGAAGCACCGCTATCTATGAGCCAAGTATCACTTCCTTGAGTGATGGTTCCGGTGAGTGCTGAAATGAATACAAATTCTTCATCCTTGGGTTTGTGTTCTTCAGCATCAGTTGCATGTGCATGGTGCTTCTTCTTCTTTTCTTTCTCATGTTTGTGAGGACATTGTGCGGCATAATGTCCCATCTTCCTGCAATTGAAACATTGAACCTTTGACGCATCCCTCTTACGACGTGGTTTCTTAGACTTCCTTGGACTACCTTCTTCTCTTTCCTTTCTTTTCTTCACTTGCGCTGCAAGTGCTTGGTTTTCCTCATCATCTATCTTTTGTTTCTTGGACATCAATCTAGATTCCTCTTGAGAGCAATCTACCCATAACTTGTCAAACTTGGGTAACTTCCTTCTTGTACAAATTCCTTGGACAAATGGGTCCCAAGAGGGAGGAAAACCATTTAACGTAGTGGTTACTAGTTCAGCATCTTCTACTGGATCTCCAATGGCAACTAACTAGTCTTTGATCTGTGAGATCCTTGTAAAGAAGTTGGCTATCGTCTCTGACTTGTTCATAGTCACATTTCTGAGTTGATGTCGTAGGGTAAGATTTTGACTGGCGTTCTTGCTTTCGTAGAGTCTAGTTAGGGCATCAAACATCTCCTTTGCAATCTTTAGTTTTGATACATTAGGTATTGTTGATGATTGCAGCTTCATGAGACATTCTCTAGATCGTACTCCTCTAGACTGAGTTGAGATGATCTATGAGAACGCCTATGTGATAGGTGATTCGTACTCCTCTGGACTGAGTTGAGATGACTTGTGTTGGTCTCTTGTCGTGCTCCTCTAGACTGAGTTGAGATGACTTGAGATGGTCTCCTGTCGTACTCCTATGGACTTAGTTGAGTTGGCTTGAGATGGCTCTCCAGTTCGTCCTATGGATTTAGTTCAGTTGATATGTTTGAGAGTGACATCCCTTTAGTTGAGCACATGTGGACTTGTCGTTAGTGGCAGAGCACTAGAGGATGTGTGTGAGACCCCTTGCTATATTGTCAAAGAGTAAGACTATTGTAAAACCCTAATTTGTATTGTGAAGGGTACAAGTCGGCCTTACTGTGTAAAGATAATTAATATTATGTAAAAGATTAATTATATTATTGAGTTGTACAAGTCGACCCTATTGTGCCAATAGATACATCTATTTGATGAGTTAGGTCATGTATTTATTAGAAAGATACATCCCCATTGAGGATCATATCTCATTCACTCAACGCATACACTTGGAGAGCTGAAATTTGGTGTGCACTTCTTATGTGCTATCTTTCTTGGTCATAGTGCACCCTCTTGTATGTGCTAGGGTTTTGTCTTGAGGGCCACCATTGTTGGCATCCATATTTTCGATGGAGAGGGTTTCTTCTCTTGGCGATATAGCAAAGGGTTTTTGGGTTTTTCCCTTGGTTGAGAAGGGTTTTCCCACGATAACTTCTAGTGTCTTGTGCATGGTTATTCTTTTTGTGATCTTGGTTTACTGCAGCAATTGTATTTTGTGTTGTTGCATTGTTTATGGTTCAAGTTCATGCTAAATTGAAAAGAAACTGCATGTGTTTGAACCACCATTAAAAATTCAACATGGTATCAGAGCACTGTTCCTGAAAAAGCCATTGCACAAGCTACTCTAGCACCTTTCCAAGCTAGTCGTCACCTTCTTGTTGCAACTGCAAAAATGGCCCTTACCCTTTTCCTTGTCAAGCTAGTTTTAGCACTTTCCCTTGAACGTTGGGCCTAAATTCTTCACAGATAGGTATGGCCTAGTCCAGCGCATCACCTGCAACTTTCAAATTGAAAATTGAAGAAGTTTGGATTTTCAACTCTAGGGTTTCTAGGGTTTTTGCAGGTCGTCGGGGAATTTTTGCAACTCACTAGGGTTCCTTTGACTCTCTAGGGTTTCTTGTTGGCAATCATAAGTCCAACGAACCTCCTAGAGACTTCCTCTTGAAAAACGCTAGGTTTTCTAGCCTAGCCGTTAGGGTTTGTGAAGAATCTGCAAGCCATGAGGAACAAAACTTTGGTGGAAGATAGGCTTGATRGATCAAGCAACTTCAGCTCCTGGAAGTCAAGATTACACATCACTCTAGAAGAGAGTGACCTATTGAAATTGATAGAAGGAACTCTACCAGCAACAGCAACCGATGAAGAGAAGGTTGAATGGAAGACAGATGATGTCAAAGCTAGGAAGATAATCAGCTACTCGGTAAGAGATCATCTACTACCTCGCATTTCTACCTTGAAGACAGCTTATCGAATGTATGATGCATTGAAGAAGATGTTTGAGAGAAACAACACTAACAGAGCTCTTACAATGAAACACCAACTTCAAAATCTCAAGATGACGAAAGATGACACCATTGATGCCTTCTTCATGAAGATTTCAGAGATTAGAGATAAGTTAGGTGCCATTGGAGAAATCATAACAGACAGAGAGCTTGTCATAATTACTATCAATGCTCTTCCAAGCCATTGGGAACCATTCATTCAAAGTATCAGTGGAAGAGAAGATTTACCTCAGTTCGATCGTCTATGGGCAGACTGCACTCAGGAGGACCAAAAGCAAGATTGAGCATGATTGTAGACTAAGGGGTAAGTTTTGTACTACATTCCTTATTTGATTTCATCATTACTCTGTAGTAGCTTGCATTTGATAATGAAGGGTATTATCCCTGGAATGGGAGCCCTCATGACTTGGACCATTATCCCTGGTACGGGAGTCAAAAAAAATTTGGTTGGTTATTATCCCTAGTAGAGAGGCCATTTTGGTTGTTATCCCTATGGGAGGCCATCTTGGTTATTATCCTAGTACGGGAAGCCAGATTTCTTATTTCATTATTGAAGGGCCATGATCCCTGGTACGGGAGCCCATATTTCTCCTTGCTTACTAAAGTATTGTAGAGGCAGTAGAGGACCTGAGAAGTCATGGGATGTCTCCAGGATAGCAACACAGGAAAAGGATGATGTCACAATTTCCTCCAGGACAGATGTTTATCCTTCAGACTTCAGAGGGAGTCACTTGACTCAAAGGGAGCAAACTATTTGAGAAGAAAGTAGAGCTAGCAGAATCTGTGGGGTATACTGAATCTTCAAAGGCATACCGGCTCTACATCCCTGGTCAAAGACAAATCGAGGTTAGCAAAGATGTCACCTTTGAGGAAGAGATAGCCTTCCGAAGATCCAGAGAATCTCACATGGAGATTGACAGTGAGAAGAAAGAAGAGAGTACCTTCTCCCCCTTCAGCAGTTCAGAGGGAGACAGTTACTGATCCAGTTGATCCCGTAGCTCCAATTGATGTTCCCAGAGACATTGCAGTAGGGCCAGAAGAGGCCTGCATGGGCTCGACAGACTCTGTAGGAGGCAGAGGGACATGCAACTCCTCGTGGTACATTCCGAGAGAGCAAGAGACCACAAAGATTTTCGAGTTGTGTTTCAGCTATAAGCCACATCATTGATACTGAGCCTTCTTTTCATGGAGAAGCAGCAGGTCAGCCAGTTT
>SNQJ01S0211013.1:0-15941 GCA_010110895.2 Picea sitchensis | reverse complement strand
CTTAATTGCATGAAAATCCATTCAACATATTCCTAAACTTAAGTCTTTGTTGTACAACAATTTCAAAACTGTTATAAACAATTATGACTAAATCAGATTTAGCGGTAAAGTAAAACTCTTTGCATTACACTCTTAATGATAGGTAACTGTTGGCAGTGAAAGCAGTCCATCCGATCAGCGGGAGGGTAAGGTCCGGTCGGGGTTGTCTAAATAGCAATCCGTTTGGTATGTACCACCCTGACGATTTTAACGGTTCCGTTGGCCGCTCCGAGGTCTCATAAGGAAACCAAAAGAGAAAGTGATACAGGCTAAATAATCTAAACTAAGGAAACTAGAAACTAAAACAAACTAAAATAAACTAATCTAACTATAAACTACTAACTACAAAATACTAATTATGATTATAATAACTCAAATCAACTTCTGCACTTAATTATGGAGTTATGATCATTCCTTATTCACAAATGTACATTATGGACAAAATACAGATTTGATTAAAACGCAAGAGCATGTGTTTGCTGCCCTAGGACAACCAAGGATCTATTTTGTCTTTTGTATTTATAAAGCGAGAAAGAAAGCTAGGCGAGAATAAATAATCTAATCTCGTCCTAACTAAACTATTAGTCAAAGCAATAAGCATCTAACTAATTAACCTGGAAGCGCTCCAAGTCTGCCACAGTGTATGATGATGGCTTAAGTAATTTGGTTGGAGGAAGAAATTCACACCATTTTAGCCCTTAAGATTCTACCATAAAGGATATTCTCAGCTTCCTGAAGTATGTTGTAGGACAAACAAGACATAAAAGAAATCATAACAATTTTTTGATTATGAATTCATACAAGAGGAAACTCTTGTGCGACAAATTCATATATGATAATTCAATTCATAAAGAAGTCAAAGCTATCATTAAATGGCCCGAATCGCCAAAGCGTGCGGTATTTTATCAAATGGAAGTAACAAGGTATGTATAACAATAAGAAATTATATCACTTGAATTGATTTAGATAGCAAAGTAATACTAAACCGAAACCAAAATGATATACAAAACTTGGAACAAAGTGTCGATGTATTGAAAAGCAAAAGCTATAATAACGCATCAATTACGCTCGGTTTGAATAAACATTACATATCCTTGTTCTCCCAAGATAGAAGTTTTTCTTATTACAATATCATAAGTTTAAATAGGTTTCACAAGGTAAAACACCCTTGTGAATAATGGTAAACAGTTTAAAGGAATATCCCCAAAATTTTCTAAACTAAGCAAATAAAATACAAGTGAAATCCTTGAGATATCCTCTAGCTGTTCAATCATTCAATTGAAAATTCGAATTGACCTATAATAGACAAAAAAAATCAAGTTAGATGGATATTTCTTGATAAAATGGCTAAAAATCTGCACCTGTAGACTAGCTTCTGAATCGGTGATTATTGGTAGTCTATTGAAACGAACTTTATTTTAAATGAATTAAACTAGCAGAAATATATTCAAATCCTTGAAAACAAATATTTAATTACTAATTAAACACAATCAAATCACCTAAATCACAACAAACCCAAAACGGTTGGGGTAAAATCATGGTGTGTAACACTTTACTTTTTTTTTTTTTCGTGACAATCGGTTCTCAAAATTTATAAGCCGCTAGAAATTTTCGGCCGAACAAATGTTTCTTTCATTTGAGGAAATATTTTTGACCGAAAATTTTCGATCAAATTATAGAGTCTGTAGTCAAAATTAGGTGTACAACATTTTTGAATGAATTATTTTCCCTTGTTAAGAATATTTCAGTAGAAATACTTTTCGGCCAGCGTTATTACTAGCAGTTAGTTAAAAACTAGGTTCGTTGAGAAAAGAATATTTTGAGCGAAAACTTGAAAATAGGCATTCTTGGGAAAGCGCAAATTCTCCATCTTACTTCATCTTTGAGGTAGCGGACTCCTACAAATACTCGAATTTAGTTTGAAATTGATACCAACATTTTTAAAATTGAATCTACTTTCATTGGGTATAATTTGTTTTCATTTCATTGTTTTTATCTAATTTTATTTAATTTTATAGAAAAATCAGCATAATATTTTTAGGTGAGATTATGATTCGGTGAAATGAAAAAACCGTATCTCTAAAAATACACAACAGGAAAAATTATGGAAAATTATATTCATAATTGTTAAAATGTTCTAAAGTCAAGGGTATTTTTAGATTTTACTTTTAGAGAAGAAATTAAGATAATTATGTTGTAGAAAAACGCGTGTTTAAAATATGCAACGTTTTCAACTTGGTCAACTTAAAAAAATTCTAGAAATTATAATATTCATCCATTAGATTCAAAATTATAGTCATAATAAAATAGGTTCTCGTAGATTGTTGTTGTATATTTCATTTCTTACAAACAACATAATTTTAATAACGGATACATTGTTGTGGAAAACAATAACTCATTATCATTCATTTCATATTTAGCAGACATCTTGTTAAACAATTGTCAAATTGACATATCAAAATCTTGATAAAAAAATTAAAAAATAGTCATTGGAAGATAACAAAATTATTTACAAGTTTTGTTTTTTCTTGTAAAGTGAAATTCTAAATAAAAAAATGCTTTTGTATGTCGGAAGTTGAAAGAACTTGTGAAAATACATTTATTTTCCCATAAAACAAGCAAAACTGTTACCCATATTCATGATTTTTACGCTTATGCTAAATTAGAACAATCAGAATCTTAATTTAATCTAATTCAATCAAAACAAACATCAAATAAAAATATACAAAATCTATCTAGAAATGAGTGTGAGGAATTAAAAGCATTGACATTGCAAAATGTTCCTTGATATTGAATGGCCTTGCAAGATGAGCTGTTTGTTGTTTGCCAAATTCCATGATTTTTTATTGCATTTCTCATGTTTATCAGTGGAATTGATTTATGCACATTTAGCATTATGCTTTTCCTTGTTGTTGTGGGTTGACAGCTTTTCTTCATCGTGTCTCTTTTCTTCTGTATGATTGGCTTTGATGATTGACATTGGCTCCTTTAACTGTGAAAGATAACTTATTTCTCCTTACCTTTATCATGTTTAGGAGTAAACCTTGTGCCCATATGTTGGTACTTTTCCTTCTGGATCTCAGCGGAGCTTGTAGGAATGGTTTCCTCATGCATCATCTTTAAGAAAACTTATATCCATATCCATCCCACATTACATTTCTATACACTGTTTGGTAATCACGCTGGATCCAATATCTGACCCATTTGGTGGACTGTCAAACTCTGTATTACTGCCATGATCCAAACCAAAAAATGTCAATTTGAATAGATCAGCACTACTCACAGTTTCCACTAAGATTATAATCAAGACCACTGCACTCGATGTTGCCAGATCCACCATTGTCATCTTCTTCATCATCTATCCAAGGTAGGCAAATTCTTTGTATGTCGTTTACATTGATTCCGGAAGGCGAATCATTCTGAGTTCTTTGGCTTAGTGTTGTGTCCTCTCATTTCATCTTTGTGACTTGAATCAAACTCAAATGATGATCCACCTGGTAGATCAACAGATTCTTTTGTAGGTTCTTTGTTCATATTTCTGAAAACGGAGTAATCCCCTGCTTGAATCTCATGAGAGTTACCTAAGGTCTTATCTTGTCCGCATGTAAGAGTTTTTATTGGTATTTCAAGCCTAAACAACATTATGGTGCAGTAAAAATTGGTGTACTAGGGGATTTTCGAAGCTCACTAAAGTCACAAATCTTAACCCTTCCATTGTTGTCAACTAAAAGGTTTTCTGGTTTGATATCCCCATGCAAAATATTATGACTATGAAGATACATATGACCTGCAACAACATCACGGAAATATCTTCTAGTAGTAGCTTCTCCAATTCCTCCAAGAGGACCAGATCCTTCACGGATCCACCTTCTCGTATCCTGTGATCAAACTGTTTTGAAATAGCTCCATCCTTGTTAGGCACTTGCTTCCCTAGATCTGTATGTTGCTTCGTTTGGCTTCAATCCTACATTTTGGAGGTTTTGGAATAAACTCATAGCCTGTTTTAACAAGCCCACCTTCTCGTATCCTGTGATCAAACTGTTCTGAAATAGCTCCATCCTTGTTAGGCACTTGTTGCCCTTCATGCCCACACACATACAGAGTGGACGATTTGGAAAATGGGAAGCTAATTCATTGATTCAACACAATATACTGGCAATAAATTTGCTCCTTAATCAACTTGATTTAATTCCCGAGACAAAGATAGCTCTAGGGTATGTTTCTGTGGATAAATCAATCAACCCACTAAAATATGAATAATCCTTTAGCACAGATCTGGAAAAGTGATAAGCATGCACACAGACCCAAGCCATTGAGGAGATCTGAAAAATCACCTTTAAAACACGAGCTAGAACTCTGTAATGGATCACTTTCTGAAGCAATTGTTCGCGATGAGGGTAAAGAGGCTAAAAACGGTTCTGGGTTTTCAACCGTTCGAGCTAATTCAAAACCATTTGCCCAGAATCGCTCATGCAAAAACGTGACTCTAGGAGCAAATTCGGGGCAAACTTCTCTGGCAAAATGAAACCACAACTGACTCTGAACACCTTGGAAGTTTAATTCGCCCTTCGGCAGCCAGGAGATAACACACAATGATCCAAGCTAAGGGACAAGGGTTTGAATTGATTAGGGTAAGAGATTCTCCCAAAAATCCACAGAGGTAACCCTGGTAAGGAGGCAAGCATCAATGCAAAGTGTGTGAGGGTGATATAGTTTGCTTCTGCCATGCATAAGAGTTATTTCCAATAGTACCACCGGTCATTCAATGTAAACCCAAGAATTAACCATGCACCATGAGATAATTCAAACCATTAAATCCAAAATACAAATGTTTCACCAATGCACCATGTGTATAATCAAACCTCACCATTCAATATGTGAGATAATTCAAACCATTAAATCAAAACCCGAATGTTTAACCAACGCGCTATGTGTATAATCAAACCTCACCATTCAATATGACATCAAGCCCATAAGTGAACCATGCTCTTTTCCTGTTACCAAAGTTTATAAACATTGCAATAAGAGATTTCATAAAATTGATAAGTCAAGAGATCAAAACAATAAGGATCATACCATATAAAACTTTAAATTCACCATGACCCCCTATGTAATCAAGTATAATTCATCAATCAACATACCCAATGCCCGAAGTAATTTAATAAGAAATCAAGTTGAGCAATCAGAGTGGATAACAAGCCACGAGATAACACACAATGATCCAAGCTAAGGGACAAGGGTTTTAATAGATTAGGCTAAGAGATTCTCCTAAAAATCCACAGAGGTAACCCTAGCAAGGAGGCAAGCATCAATGCAAAGTGTGAGAGGGTGATAGAGTTTGGTCTGCCATGCATATATTGCCAATAGTTCCACCGTCATTCATCAAACCCAAGAATTAAATTCACGACTACGAGATAATTAAAACCATTAAATCCAAAATACAAATGTTTCACCAATGAGCCATGTGTATAATCAAACCTCACCATTCAATATGACATCAAGCTCATATGAACCATGCTCTTTTCCTAATCAAAGTTTATAAACATTGGAACAAGAGATTTCATAAAATCGAAAAGCCAAGAAAGTTTGCAATAAGGATCATACCATATAAAAACTTTACATTCACCATGACCCCTATGTAATCAAGTATAATCCATCAATCAACATACTCAATGCATTAGCAATTTAATAAGAAATCAAATTGCGCAATCAAAAAAATGGGCAAAGTTTGAAAATTCATTTAAACACATAATAATAAACCAAAGGTAAGCACCAATCAGAATATCGAGTAAATCATGACAAATTGTTGGGGAGTTCTCACGCTTTCTCTACCGAAAATAACTCGAAACTGAATTTGCAACGTTTCACATGAAATAAAATGTCTTCCGGCTTGCAAAATTATCGTAAAATTTGAAGTTCATAGACATAGGTGTAGGCATCTTTAAGGGTAATTGAAAACATTGAATTGGTTGCCAACAAAAGTGCTTATGTTCTCGGATGAGAATTATATGAAGTTGGCTACGTTTTCTAAATGATGAGATCTTTCATGTCCGAGGCAGGATCAACGACATTGACAGAGATCAGGGGCCAGGCACCGCACTACCGAGGTTCCACCGCAATCACCAAGTTATTGTGTACTATTCAACGTGGAACTCGAGAAGGTTAATGAGTTCTTTGCGCCTCGATGGAGCTACATCACAGGCATGGTTGAGAATATGTATGGCTGTGCTTTTAGACTTATGATTATACCTCCAACATGAAGTTCCATGGCGCTCTTCAACTAAAGGGGAGAACTCTTCTATGGTGTAAGACACTCCCGCTGCATCTGAACAGGGCCATTGAAGATGTGTCATGTGAACTGTTCGAGAATGGTTCCGAGAGAGGTAGCTTTAAGAGGAATTCATTGAGCACGCCTAATGATTTCAACGACATGACAGGAGGTCGTACGGTACCTGGGCACGAGGGTGCATGTCTCTATGAGCTACTCCGCATGTCAGACCGAGAAGCTCAAGGTCAATTGTGTTCGGCTTGTCCTAGTCTAAAACTCACGCAGTTGCCAGATCTTGATGCCTCAAACCTTGCACGACGCTGTCCAAAACGCCCATAATAGAGGAGAGCTATCACCGGGGTCATAATTAGGATTCCAAAGTTGAGACCTAGTAGGGCAGGTTCATCCGCGTTACTACACCATCGTGACACCGCCGGTGACATACCGGATATCGCGGCTTCCATAGAGGATCCACTTTCACTACACCCCACTTTTACCACCGACTCAAATAGAACAGCACCTTATCGGGAATTACAAGATCAACAAAGGTTGCCTCGCAACAAATATCATCAATTTAGGCCTATTCCGCCAGTAATCGTGAATCCGGGTTCCGGTGCCTGCACAGCCATATTCTATTTCTCGGGTACCTGTGACTGGGTCAAGAAGGGGTGGTTGATGTGTGGGGAGCCACACTACCAAAGGGATCGGCCATGTGGAGGAGACCAGAGTGTCGATCAGGGGCTGACCATCGTGAAGATATGGAAAGGCCCATTGATTCATCCGGTGGATAATCGCCGTGCAGCAGCACCAATCGACTGCGGCTCGATGATAGGGTACCACCGACCAGAACCTTAGTATTTTGACCTGTGTAAGCACTGAGAGTTTCGTTTCTGGTGTAATGCTAAAAAGGATTAAGGTAAAGGAAGTCGAACAGATGAGTTTAGCTTTGTAGAGATGGCTTCGTGGAGCCAAACAGAAGGTTGGAGGAAAGGTTACGGGTTGTGCCCTTAACCCGAGAGCCTTTCATGAGGGTCGAATCGGTAACAATATTAGATTCATGACGCCGTGGATTGGTATATGGATTGGAATTCCGCATGAGGCTGCATACTTAAACTGTAAGATGAAATGATTGAGCTTGTTGGATGATGAAGGACAGAGACGCGGGTGATTGTAGGATGAAACTAGGGAGTATCCCTTAGGTTCCTTCCTTACACTTATGAAAGAGTATGCGCAAGGGGTGCAAGCTTTATGAGATCCTCTTGCACTAAATGAGAAGGGAGTAGTGAAGGTCTAGAACATCACCGTGAGAGAGTTTATGGATGTGTTTCCGGAGGAGTTACCTGGTATGTCACCGGAGAGGGAATTTGAGTTTACCATAGACCTGAAAACCAGTGACCAAACCCAGAGAAAGAATGCCTTTATTGGATGTCGACTCGGATAAGAGCTGAAAATACAACCGGCTATTGTTGGACTCGACCGACATGCCCCAGTATGTCACCGTGGTACCCAATTTCATTTCTAAAGAAGGACGGATCATGGAGGCTTTTCATTGACTACTATCAACTGAACAAGACTACGATCAAAAATCAGTATCCCTTTACCAAGAAATTGATGATCCGCCCGATCAAATGAAGGGTGCGGTAGTGTTCTCCAAGAATGATTTGCTGTGGTATCACCTGGGCCATTTGATCATGAGGATGACATCCCCAAGACCACCTTTAAGACGATTTGGACATTACGAAGCCTATCGCTTTTATCGCTTGGACTCACAAACTCTGTGGGGTATTCATGAGCTCGATGCGGTAAGTTCCATGCGATTTGGACAAGTTCATTCAAGCATTCATTGATCTATAGATTCACTCTTGACGCATGGAGGAGCATGACGCATCACTTGCTTTGGTACTACAAATGTCTACGTAGAGAACAAATTGTAGGCGGAAAGTTGTCCAAATGCTCTTTCTTTTCAATCGATCTACTACTTAGGCATGCAATCTCCTATCAAGGTATCATCGCGGATCCGTACCAAGGTTGAGGCTATTATGGAATGGCCTCGCGACCGGATTTAATACCGTCACAAAAGTGCTAGTTTTATACTAGCAGATACATCGACGGCTCGTCGAGGAATGTAACTTTCCAAGATAGCAAATCCGATCACAAAATTGCGTAATAAAAACAAGCAGTTTGTTTGGACCGGCACCAAAGCATTTCAAAGGCTTAAAGAATTGTTGACTACAACACTGAGCATACTAAAGGTCCTCGACGATGCATACTTCTTGGTATGCACCGGCTATCCACAAGGTTTAGCGAGTCTGATGCAAGACGGACGAAAGTGATTGCTTACATTTCGAGGAACCGAAGGTTAGAGGAGAACTACGCGACGCGACCATTTGGAGTTATTATCCATCGTGATATGCCTTGAAGGTTTGGAGACACTACCTTTGTGGACGAAAACGACCGACTATTGTGGTTTGCAACACATTTTTTATGCAAAGCAACATGAACGCACGACAACGACATTGATCTGAATTTCTTAGCTTAGCACGACTCGAGATTGCTTATAGCGGGAACCGGTGGAACTGAGTGGTGGATGCTTTTAGTCGGAGGCCATGCATCTTTTGGTGTTGGGCTCTTTAGATGAATATACGTGAAAATATTACTGTTTTAAGGCCGCTGATGATGACGGGTACAAAGAGGTTGAGGGTTTTTGGACAAAACACAATGATGGTAAATGAATATATGAGGGATTTTCTTTTTGATAGCGATGGTTTATTAAGGTTTAGAGGTCGAATTACATACTCAAATGATGAGTTGAGGATGTTGATCTATGAGCCTCACTCAAGACCAACATCCTCAACTCGTCACTTTGAGGTATGTAAATCCGACCTCTAAACCATTATTCTTCTGGAAGGAATGAAGGCTGACATAGTCAACTTTGTGGCTAGATGTCTAGATTGTCAGCAGGTAAAAGGCTGAACACAGACACCCAACGGGATTACTACAACCATATGCCCTCCATATCGAAATGGGAAGTTATTTCATGGATTTTATTGTTCGATTGCCACCTATGGCAAGGGAGACACTGATTTTGGTAGTAGACACTGACAAAGAGTTACTCACTTTATTTCCATGGTCGGCACGTAACTTGACATAGCTAGGGTTTACATCGGTGAGATTGTGAGGCCGCATGGTGTGCCTAAGAAGATGATATCCGATAGAGGATCTGCTCATCGATGATTTTGGATGAGGTTTCAAGAGGCCTTGGGGACCCAACTTAACTTTAGCATTGCATATCACCCAGAGACTGGCAAAAAAGATGTAACGAATGAACCATACATTGGAATATATGTTGTGCATGTACTTGATGGACTAACAAAAGCATTGGGAGGAATTCTGCCACTAGTAGACTACATACCGTCAGCTACTGAGCACCATTAAGAAGGTGCCTTTGAGTTTCTTTATGGGTGACTATTTCAGACACCTTTGAGTTTGATCGGGTTTGAGGATAGGTCCCGTGGACTGCATAACCGTAAGAAATGGAAGAGAAAATGAAAACAAAGGATTAATAGCTGTGATTGACGTAAGAGTTATGTCAACAAAGCATCAGCCTAATTCCAGAGTTATGAGGTCACCGGGATCGAGTCTTCTTAATGTTAAACCAAGACAGAGTTCATCAAGTTTGAAAAGGAGCTTCAAACCTCCCCTAGGTCTCGTGGGACCTTCGAGATCAGGAGGAGAAAGGCCCATGGCTCATCAACTGTAGCCTGGCTTAATTCTTTGAGGTGGCGGCCGATGGTGTACTTGTTTTGAGACATTATATTGCTGATCCTACACATGTGATTTACATGAGTTCCTTACATGTATCATATGAGGGTGCCATGGTCGAAATGGTCCCAGATCTTATATCATTGCATCTCGATTGCCACGAAGACGAATGGTAGATCGTGTCAAGGTCCGGACAAATATAGTTTGCATCAGACTTAATCGAAGGACTTAAATGATATACCTACTACGCCGGTTTTGATAGAGGGTATGATACCGTGATTCATTTCTTGAAGAATTATACTGTGAAAATTTCGGACAAAGTTTAAAACAAGAGGGGTGCATGTAACATCCCTCTGCACTCGCACACTAAGAAAATTTATTTGAGGACATTTTCTCGCAAGTGATCTAGACTTTATGATATTAAACATTTATCCTGATTATGATGCACATGATATGACATGATGTTTTACTTCTTGACATAGACAAATGCTATTGAATCACTTTATTGGAGTGTAGGGTTTTGGACATTGAGGATTCAGAGGTATCAATGGAACCCCTGGGACTGGATTTGAGTCAAGGAGTGTGCTATTTGATTTATTTACTATGATATTTCATTGATTTGATAATTGACGTTGACATGTTTTGACACGATTATTACGATGTAGCCTAACGAGCAGATTTCCAACCATACTCACATATGGAGTAAAGGGGTCAAGGCCTAATGATTTCAAGACAAAGTTGAGGGAGGGGTGTGGATACCAGCCCCGCCATGTTCTTACTAGGGGCACTCTCCACTGCGGGTCTCGAATCAGAGGTTAATCCATTACCTAGTTCGAGAGGATCCATCGCATAGTCATGAGGGCAGACTACGACAGCCATGATGATTCTAATGGGCACATAATAAGGTGGGGGACTTATTCCCTAGAGGCCCTTAGTCTCCACAAGTTCACCTAGAGGAGTACTGACTCCAGGGCGTAGATGTCTACCAATCGCTGAAGTTGGTGAGTGGCACCTTGGAGCACATGGTGCCTGGCTGGGCATCGCCACGCTTAAAGAGACACAAGTTGGCTTAATGGCCTTGGAGAACGTGGTGCATCCTCAAGGAATGTCGACAAAGAAACATAAGTTAGTGAGTGGCACCCTTGGAGCACAGATGTGTTTCTTGAAGGGCACATCGTGTTGATGTTTATGAAGGAACAAAACTAGATGTCCCTAAGACATTTAACACATTAAGAAATTCATTGGCTACTTCCCACTAAATGTCACGAAGTCTCTCTCAATCTAAGTCCTAAGTCTAAAACTTCACAAGATAAAATTTTGTCTAACCTTAAGAACAGACTCCATAAAAATAAAAGTAAAATTAAAACAAAAAAAAAACCCTTAGGTAATAGTTTTAGTATTCATAAATTTTTTGTGGTAAATTGAAGAGTAATAATTTAATTAAAAATCCATGGTTTTAAATTGTAAAGAAGAAACAAATTATTTAACTTTGTGGTAAAAGATTTTAAATTAATAATAAAGGGAAAAGAGTAAATAGCACAACCGCCATTTTGGCTCTAATAAAAATGGAAAGAAAGGAATAATAAAATTAGGAAACCAAGGATTGGAGGAAACATAATAACGAAAGTTGGAAACTAATGGCAAAGTTTAGGTCAACATAGTAAGGAATCAGACCAAGAACCTTATAATTTGAGCTAATTTAGTAATTTCATTTTTAGGGAAATTATTTAAAAACATATAAGGATCTAGGAACACCTAGGAGGAAATTTAGGAGAAACTCTAGGTGAGGGAAATGAGCAAATTAATAAATTAAAGAAAATAATTACTTGAGGAAAGAGGGGATGGACTATTAATTTAAAGCGAAGGAGAATATTTAGTATATTTTTAATAATTAAAACGTGATTTAGGGAATGTTGAAGGTGGAAAACCTGGATAAAAGAAAGGGAAGAGGAGGAAGAAAGCGATCGACTGTTAGTGTAATGTTACACATGGATTATTGACTTGACTGACATTTGTGGAGATTTTGGGATTTTCTCACCTTTTGATAGGAGTGGTAGCTTGACCTTATGAGGCTTAGGATGGTAAGCTAGACGGATCATATGGATTGTGTGTGGGCCCCCTATGCCTGGGGCGCTATAGCTGGCGCAGAGCACCGGCCATGACAATACAGTAGTCTTGACGGCCCATTTCAGAAAGAGGCCAGAGAGCAGAGCCAATAGAGCGCGTCATCATTCGGTACGGGAGTTAAGGCAACGACATGTTTTTCATTTTGCATGATAAAAGGTACTAGGAACTTGGCCCTCTCTTATTGTTATCAAAAATTTTAGCCATACTGATGTAAAATACTTAGCTTCAAACGGCTTGGGTTCTTGATGGATTAATTGGTTTCTTGCCTTGCTCTTCTGCGGATTGTAATTGTGGGACAGCCATAAAAATATTACTTCTTACTCAGTTGTTGCATGTCGGTATTAGATAAAAGAATTTCATGATCTCAACATTGCCGACCTTCCTTGGATCCGTAAGCGACTCCGACTGTGCCTCATGCTTTGTTGTTGTCTGCATTTTTTTTTTCTCAAAAGAGATAAAACTATCTTTGCGCTAGAAATATTTATGACCTACGATTTTTTTGTCTTCTAATTTTTGTGTTGGCATGGTACCGTATTATTTCCACTTCTGTGTAAGGGCATTTTACATTTTTGTGGGTGTATTTACCTTTCTGTGGGAATTTAATTTCACAGTGGGCGTTTTAACCATTCAACCATGCATTGCTTTTACATTGTCGCGGGCATTTTATCTTCTTCCGTAAGGCATTTATCATGGGCATTTAAACAAATCACAAAGTGGGCATTTTTTTAAATTTTCTTCAGCCATGGTGTTTATATTGCCGCGATTACTTTATTTCACTATGGGCTTATAATTTCATACAGCGCTTATATAAATGGGGTGTTTTATATGACTGTGGGCATTTATATATTACCGCGGCATTTGATATCATTGTATGCATAATTTCTCGAGTAAGTAGTGGGCTATAAATAGGCATTTTTATATGACTGGTGGGCATTTTATACATTACTACGGGCATTTTATATCACTGCGGAGCCGCTATGTATTATAGTGGATGCTTTATATGACTCCGGGCATTTAATATGATCAAGTGCTTTGTCACATCGCTCGCTGTATTTCCATGTGTAAGTCAGAGGATTACCCCTTTATATTATTTTTATTTCCTTCCGCAACTGCTCTGGCATCTTTGTTTGGAAATTGTTCTCCGTACATTGTTTCGCAATAGTGGTATGGGCAATTTTGTTTTCGTAAAATTAGAGAATTCAATTTTTCATAATGGGTGTTTTTTATATGACTCTGGGCATTTAATATGACTGGGTGCTTTGTCACATCATCTGTTGGCTTCCATGTGTAAGTTGGAGTGATTGTATGCCCTTTATATTTTTGTTTTCCTTCTAGCAATCCCTTCTCGCAATTTTGTTTGGAATTGTTCCTGTACATTGTTTCTCGCAATAGTGGTATGGGTAATTTCGTTTTTTGTGTAAATTAGATTTGAGAATTCAATTTTGGCATAATAGGCAATCGACTTTATTGTTAAGAGTAATTTCATTTTCCGAGCAGAAATTTAGAATCTAATTGTTGGCTACCATTTTAAATTACAACTCAAAAATCAGAAAGGATTTGCATTCACTACCATTTTAAATTACAACTCAAAATTCAGAAAATTTATGCATTCATTGCCATTTTAAATCACAACCCAGAATTCAGAACTAAGCACCACTGCCAAATTTGTTTAGTAAATTTACAGTACGTTTATATCCGCTTCTCATATTTTCTAAAGTCGGATATCACACTTTTCTATATCTATTGCTAATCAAAAAAATATATTCAAGCTGCTATTCATTGTTTGCTGTCAATTTTGTCAACTCTTAAGTTTAGAATTTTGTATGATATTTAAAATCTACCATTAATGAATTTTGGAAAACTGAGTTGACCTTGATGAGTCTCATCAAAACTATTATACCATTTGGATTTGTATTATTGAATCATTGCACAAGTAGTCACAACAAAATGCATTGTTTTATTTAAATATTTAATTTTATGATCCACTATCAAATTTCTACTAATACAAGTTGAAATCGTTATGATTGTTGTGTGATAGTTGAATTTAGATTTGAATTCCCTTGTTCGTCGTAGGATTTATAGTATTAAGAAAACTAAATTGGGCACTGCAATTTATTTGTCATTCCGGAAATACAAATCTGATAGATGTGTAAAAAAAAAAAACTTTGTACGCTAGAGTATATCGAAAGTGGGGTCAAAGGGAAATTTATTGATGTTACTTACATTTTAACCTTGGCGAAGTTTCTACTGGGCTTATAGATGTATATTTAGTGTTGTTTTAGATGGCACCTATGGCCTTATGGATGCAATACCTATGGTTTTAGTTATCGCCACTTGAGCAGTGGTTAGTATGTAGTGAATGATTGACATAGATTTAGTTTTTACGCATTGGGGATTTATGTAGTAGATGGTGGATCTAGATAATTAGTTTTTATAAAGTTATCTCTAATGATGTCTTAAACTTACTTATTCTCACACCAATGATTATTTTAGAATTCAATGACATGTTTCCTGATGAATAAGACTTTGAAAGAATGGAAGAACGTAATGCTTCATGTTAAATGCTATGGTAATGATTTCTTTTATTATTAATTCATTGGCAAGGTTATGGTAATATAAAATGTGGGCTGATTTATTTTATGGTAAAGCATGTAATCTCATTGCATTGGTAGCACATACGAGTACGGATTGGTGATTGATGTTTTAGTCGCAAGGTTATTATAACATAAGACGTGAGGTTGTTAAGATAATGTTATTGAAATTTTATGGTATATGTAACATATAGGATGTATTGAGATTGTTAATTAATTTCAGGGTTACTAATATAATGGGAATTGTCCAACTCACAGTTGTACGATATCAGACTCTTCGATCAGATAAAGCTACGCTCAGAGCATAAGTCTGCAGGATTTTTTCTGTGTAAAGGATCCATTGTTGTATCAAGAGTCTTGGGCCCTTTTAAAGGCAGGGTTTTCAATTTCACTGAGCCACCTCTAAGGTCATATCAGTATTCTTGGGCTCTTTAAAGGCAGATTTCCCACCATTGCAACCTCCTGACAGAGATTACCAGTTTCTACATGAGCAGTCGTCAGAGCCTATTCGACCTTTCTCTCCCGAGAACTAAGATTAAACGCCTCGGGCTCTCGCAGAAATAGTAAATTCCACTACTATGGATTCTTCCATCTCGGTTCGCATCACATACAACATAGTACTTAATGCTTGGTAAAGCCATTTGTTGTGCTCGGCGTTCATGGTCATTTAATGCTTCTATCGCATTTGTTGTGCGCCCTTATGTCTTGGTCGCTTAACGCCAGAAGTTATTGCTGTGCACCTTACATCTTCTATACAGATCATCGTGGTTGGGTCTTGTTAGTCATCGGTGGCGACGAGTCAAGTGTGCATGTTTCCTTTTTACACGCGCACACTAGAGTCAAGTTGTTGTCGTAACTAGGAGGTCGCTACATCGCATTTTACTTTTCTTCTTCATGGAGGTTGTCTCCATTTTTTCTCACGTGTCTAGAATGGGCCCAAGACTCAAACCTTGATTGCATTTTGTTTTTAGACCGCTATATGTGTTTCCTAGAACTGCAAAACAAAATTATCTTAAATATGTTGGTAACGTTTAGTAAGTCTCAAGACACTTTATTCTTGTCAAGTCTACTTTTAAAGCTATTAACATTGTTGAAATATTCATGAAAGAAATTTTTAGACTACATGGTATTCCTAAAACGGTGATTTCAGATAG
>SNQJ01S0211012.1:0-15941 GCA_010110895.2 Picea sitchensis | reverse complement strand
ATGGTGAGGTGGAGGGTGAAGAATGGTTGAGAAACCATCTAGAAAGGGCGCACTAGTGACTTTAGGAGGGCCCACTTGCCAAATTTAGAAGTTGGTTAAGGTTTGGGTGAGTTGGAGTCAACATCCAACTAAGGGGGGCGCACTAAGAGAGAGAAAAAGGTGGGCGGCTAGGTTATGTGAGGTGTTGGGGAGTGGAAAAGGTCCCAAAAGGGCGCCTTGGTACTAGGAAAGACAACCCATGTGCCAAAATTGGAACGTTGGGTTAGGTTTAGGCTTAGGGAGTGAACCCCCAACCAATGGGGCGCACATGCAAGAGGGGAGTGAGGTTTTCTAGGAGGAGAGTTAGTTAGGAAGGGGGTTTAGGCTAGGTAAAGGGTCTAGTTAGGGTTTTGGTAGCCTAGGGGAGCGCTCCACATGTGTGGAGTGACTCTTGAGGTCCCCAAGGAGGATTTTTAGGAATTAATTAGTTATGGGTCGAATTCCCCCTTAGGGCAAGGTAAAAGATGGTCAAAAAGTCAATTAATAGGTTGAATCAAGTTAGGAAAAGGTTGGGAAGGGGTTGGGTAGGTTAGGAGGGTCTCTTCTTGCCACTTTCCACCTTTACATCCACTCATTAACTCAAAATTACAATGACTTTGTGATATTTTAATAATATCACCTTAGCAATTAAAATTGTCTTGTTAGTGTCAGCGGACTCTAAGTGGACTTAGACATATCAAAATTAGTCATTGTGAAACTTGGCCGATGGGTGTAGGGGTACTTGTTCTATTCATTTTGAGCACAAATACCCTATCTTTCTCCCAAAAGACGAAGTTTTACATTATTAAGCTCAAAATAATTAATTAATTAAATTTATTAAAAATTTAATTAATTAAAAAACTATTCTAGACTCGGCAGATTCATAAAACTTGATTCTTGCAGCATGGTCATTTTACAATAATCCTAAAAGGTTACTCAATGAGCGAGATCATCAGAGCGCCTTCCGCACTTTGGAGAGGCACGGGAGGGAAAAACTCAATGGAGATTAACGCGACTAGTTAGGCCATGTTATACGATATCTAGGGATAACTAGGAGATCATCGAGGCCCATGGTCCTAGACATGGAATACAGAGCGGAGCGACCTGAGCATGGTCTGGAGGACCCATCTTCTTCCCTAACTGTGTTCACGTCATTATCCCATACGACCTCCATCACTCTGGGCACAGGCTTGCATGAGAGAGGGCTCTTGCTCCATGAGGTGGTGGTCAGTATCATGGTATGTGTCATATTGATCATTATAACCCTCTTATGTATGCATTAAGATCTCTTTCATTTTGGAGAAGCGCTTGGATCTTACACTAATTCACTTGACCCTTGTTGGGGTGATTCTGGTTGGGTAGCTTAGCAAGTTAGTATTCATAGGTTTGGTTAGCCACCAAAGGGGTTTGAAGAACCATCGTCAGCTCCCCTCATATTATCCTTTTCATCTTAAAACCCCACTCATCTATCCCATTTCCCTAGTCTAGCCATTAGGATGACCATCCGGTACATCTTGTCTTGTGGGAAGAAGGGGCTAAAAGGCCCGGGGGGTAAGCGGTGGTAAAGATAAAAGCCATAGGAAGAATGAAAACCTAGAGATGCTTGTACGGGGGATCACAGAGAGAGGCATGAAATCTCATAAAGCCGGACCCTAAGAAAATGATAAATAAATATAAGTGCAAGACCTAACCAAAGAGGATGGAGGTCTCATCACGAGCCGGCCCATTATGTTCATAGGTATTTAGCGGTGTGACATTGCCATCATCTGGTCACCAAGCGAGAGTGACCTTTGGTTACATGGCCAAGGAAGGGTCTCATCCCGAGCCAACCCTCTCATTTATGAAAAGATACCGATTGGAGTATGTCATTTCGTACCTAGCCAAAGTGCCTCGTAAGTCAGGCTTGTAGCAAAAATGCAAATAGAAAGATAAAGGCAATAGGGCTTGGAAAAATGCATCCATGGCAGATGCGGCTAGCCTCCTACAAAGGCACTTACCAGATAACCCACCGGCCCTAGAGTGCGAGCTATGACTAGACATCCCTAAAAAACCACCTCCGTCATTATACATGGTTTGAATGGCCACTGGAGACTCTCCTTTTCTTGTGAATTATTAGCCCAAGAGTTTGCCCTTTTGGTTGCTTTGGCTTTGTATAGTGGGTTTGTGTAAGGTCTTTGAGCTCTTAGAAGATTTGTTAGGGATGTTATGCATATATTTGATAAATTTAATGATGGTGTGATTTACATTGCTATGATGTCTAGGACTAATGAGCCCTGGAGAGTAGCCTTTGATGTCTTGAGGACCATGCGTGAGGACCCAGTGCAGGAAGGATAGAGGTGCACATGGGGAGATGGTGGATTGATGAGGACCTCCATGGGGCTAAAGAGCCCATTAGATGGGCGTTGGGATGGCCGGCCGGGATAGTCTTGTGGCTGAGCAGTGCAGGAAGAAAGAGGAAGGGCCTTCGCTCCCGGGGCGTTAAGAAGAGAGACCATGTCATATGGGGATCAACCCCTTACGGATGGGACGTTAACCTTGGGTGATCAGGGGCGCCACCAGGCGGGATGGGCCGACTTCTAGAGACGCAGTAAAGCGACCATGTTGGATTGTTTGGCACGTGTGGCATGTTCTTTAGGAGCCGGGGAGGGGCAACGTTTTGCTCATTAGGTGTTATTGTGCCCTAAAAGGAATAGCACGTCTCCCTTTAGGGGCTTGGCATAGATTTTCTTGCTCATTATTGGCATTTAGCATGTAAAAGTGACAAATAGTTAAAAACTGGACTGTTAGCCTTTGCGGCTATTTTATTGACCTATTTGTAAATTGAAAGGTCAAAGTATTGTATAAATCGAGGATGTTTTCCCTCTTTTGGATCATAACATAACTTGCTCTCATTGGAAGTGACATTTCTAGTCTTTGTTCTTGGATTTGTTCTTGTCTCTTTGGAAGTGTGAAGCAACCTCTTGGAGAATTTATTTCTTGGTGAAGTGGTGCTATGCTGTGGAAGGTTTACAACTAGGGTGTGGATTGGGTGTTTCTTCCTTGATCTTGTAAGTGTTCTTCATCAAAGCTTCTTGAATGAATAGTTGTTATTAACATTTGCATTTATTGTTATCTTGATTTTTACTTGATCCTTGAAACCTAGGGAGCCTACACACACAAGTAGGTTGAGGCTTCATGTCCCCATAGCATAAACATAGCCATTGGATTCTAGAGGGTTTAGCCTAGCCATGGCTACACTAACCTTGTTTTATCTTGAGCTGGATTCTTAGCTAAGTTGAAAGAAAGAAGTGATCAGGCTAAGTAAGTTTACACCTAGGGTTTACTACAGGTTTTGTGAGAAGCCTTGTGATGAGCAACACTTTTCAGCCCTAAGATTCATGCTTTTGAGCTAGCGTTTTTACCAAGGAAGTCTTAAGGAAGGATTGAAGCTCTAGGCCTAGCTTTAGCTACACCTAGAGTAAGTCTTTTCTCCTTAGGGTTAGGGTTAGTGGCCTTGCTTTATGCAACACCATTAAACCACAGGTCTCTTGTCCTTAGGTTTGAACTCTTCCTAAACCATTAGTCATGCTTCCTTTTTTTGACTCCCATTAACCCAAGGCACTAGTCTAGAAACACTTGTTTGAGCTTGTTATGCCTTTAACCTTTCAACTACCTTCAAATTTGCAAACCCTAGCTAACCTAGCGTCTCTAACCTAGCTAGTTTTAGGACTAACCCTAAAAGAGGACAACGTTGGCCTTAAATTGAACTTTTGCTTGGATAGAAAGGTCAGGCTGTCTCCTCTTTGTAGCAGTGGAGTTAGATTGTACTTTTAGTTTGAATTTGTCAAAACGTCCACCATTGGCTAGCTAACTTTCTTGAGAACACCAAAACTTATATAGAGTGGCGTCATACTCTTTATTATTTTACTTGCTCACACCTTAGCGTTGTGACATTTTGAAACTCTATTGATTGATATTGGTGTAATTGTATCCTCTAAGTTAATTTAACAAACGTTTTTTCTCTTTGTCATGATTTTGGCCTATTGATTAAAGTTGAAAAGCGTCCACCTATTCGAAACAATAGGTGTAGCGGCAACGATATATATGAGCTTGGTTTGACATATTTATTGCATTATTATTGATGTAATTACAAAGTTTAATATTGAAAATTGAATGCTCTTATGCTTTATTGAAGAAGTGATATCAATCTTTTGCATTTATTGAGCCATCATTGGCTTCGTCAATAATAGCACTTAATCATTTGCTCATATATGTATGATAGGGATAGTCATTATTTCATGAAGTACTAACCCACTTTAGCACATACCTTTAGTTGTATTTTGTTTGTCATAAGCGGGTGCATTCATCGGTGGATATTCTTACTTGACTATATTACTTGGGCGGCCCGATACGTGGAAGGAGTTTCGAGCAGCCTTTATCCTTTAGCCTTCCTTTGACTCAGTTTGCAAGGGCGTCTCAGCAAGTTTACCCTCCTAAATGAAGAGCTCATCAGTGGCCGATTGGGTGGGGGAAGCTCTTTTATTCGCCGGTTTCAAGCCACGACCAAGCCCCTTGGACGCTCCTGCAAGCAGATGCGATGTGGGCCATTAACCTGAGAATAAAAAGCCTCGATGAAAGGAACTCCCGATGTTAACATCCAAAGGTACGACCTAACCTGATCCATGGAATAACTTATTACATTATATACCCTCGCTTGGGTTGACGGATCAATAGGTGACCTCGTACTCGCTTGAAGGTCAAGTTGTAACGAACCCCTTACCGCGAGATGAAGAGGGACGCCCTCATCGGGGCGTTTGGGCAGAGAACCCTAGCCTATAGGATCATCCCCTTGCAGATTGGAACGTGGACCTTGATGGATAGGGCGCCACCGGAAGGAGACTATTTGGGCGTTTTTAAGGCGAGATAAGCAGTGTCTTCAGGCCTTACAGGCACATAGCGATTTAAAGAGCCCCAAGAGACCCAGCGTCCTAGCTATTGGATGATGATTATGCCACGAAGGGCCAAGCGTCTCCTGTAGGGGCTGGCGTCTCTATTTTATGTTTTGGCATTTTAGTATGTAAAAAGTGACAAATAATTGGATATTGAATAATGTCATTGCCTTGTCGGTTGTTTTTAATGACCTGATTGTAAATTAAAGGTCATGAGATCGTATATATTGAGGGCGTTTTCTCCTCTGTTTATCATAACATAACTTTCTCTTGGAGAGATATCTCTAGCTCTTGTCTTGATATTTTTGGTCCTTTTGGGTGAGCGCCTTCTTGGAGGATTATTCTTTGGCATATGGTGCTATTTGTCATTGGAAGGTTTACAACTGGGAATGGTTAATGCTTCTTTGTAGAGTGTAAGTGTTTATCATCAAAACTTCTTGAATGAATGGACATTGATTAGTGCGTTTGTTACATTGTTGTTGTTGCTTAATCTTTAAACCCTAAGGGAGCCTTTACAAGTAGGTTAACGGCTTTATGTCCCCATGATAAACTGAAAGCTTATGGCGGTGGGTAGAAGTTTAGCCTGGCATGCACTAGACTCCCTCTATTCTTGAGTTAGTTTGAGCACAAATTGAAGAAGAAATCCCTAGGCCTAATTTGTTTACACCTAGGGTTTACTTCTAGGGTTTTGAAAATGCTTGTCTTCTAAACAACGCACCGATACATGGGTTTTGTGTTTTGTAAATGGCCGTTTTGCCAAAGAAGTCCTAAGGAAAGAAGAGGAAGCCTTAGGCCTAGTTTTAGCTACCTATTTAAGTCTTTTCTTCTTTAGGGTTTTAGGATTTGGTATTTTGCCATAGCAGCATCATTAGACTAAGTCCTCTTGTCCTTAGGTTTAAATGTCTCCAAGCCGTGGTTGCTTCAAATTGACTCCATTAACCCAAGGCACTAGTCTAGAAGATAATCTTGAGCTTGTTTGTGGTTAAAATCTCTCTTCAAAACTCTTTTATTTGAAACCCTAACTAACCTAGCGTCTAACCCTAGCATTTAGAACTAACCCTAATCATTGGCGTCTTGCTGATTTTTGAACTTGTATTTGGATGAAAACTTGCGGCTTAGTCATCTCCTCATAGCCATAGAAGTTTCGCAAATTTTCATTGGTTGATTTGCTTCGCGTCCACTTCTTAGCTAGCTAACCTTAACCCCTACAACATAAATTAAATAGGTGGCGATCACATTACTTTGATCTCTTGTTTGACTTAGCGTTGTGACTTTCTCACCTCATTTTGATAGACTTTGAGTCATTAATTACATTGATAAGCCTATTAAAGGAAACGTTCCACTCATGTCTTCATTTTGACCTATTAATTAATGCTTGGCGTCACATCCATAGCAACAATATTGGTGTGACAGCATTATTTATATATTTGATTTATGATATGAATTGCATGTGTGATATAATACAAGGATTTAATTGTGTACATTGAATGCTCTTATCTCTTGAAGTGTACTTATTGAAGAAGTAATATAAGTCTTTTTCTTTGTTTAGCAATCATTGACTTAAGTCAATAATTGCATTGATCATTAACTCATATATATTTAAGGATAGTCATTGATATTGTGAAATACTAACCCAACGCAAGCACATTTTCTAGCTGTTTGTTTTGTCTCGCAAGCCGGTGCCTCATCAGTGGAACATCTCCGCTGACTATCTCTATTGGCGGTAATGCAGCAAGAGAATCTCTTACTTTGATCCATTATACCTTTAGCCCTTGATTAACCAGATTACGCCAAGGGGCGTCTCCTTGGACAAGCCATCCTAAATAGAAAACTCCCCATGGTGGTGGGTGGGAAGCTCCTGTTATGCCAGGTTTAAGCCTTGACTCAAGCTACCTAAACCCTTCTACAAGCCGTGCGATAACAAGCCCATGGAGAGCGTAGGTTTTGATGTGCAGGGACCATGCAGAGCCGGACCGAGTGCCATTGGGCCCAGAGTACACATGGGGAAATGACGGTTCGGATCTCCATGGGTTTGAAGAGCCCACTAGATGGATGTTGAGACCCCATCGAGAGGCAGAGAGCGAGGATAGAGCTTGTCGGCGGGGGTTTTGCACACGAGAGGAAGGGCGTTCCACGGAGACACTCCCAGCGGGGTTAGACCTAGGGGAATGAGGCCCGCACCCGGTGGGCAGCTAGCCTTGGAAGTCTTTGGACGTCCCCATCTTCACCATGGCGTCATCCCGACTTCATGGACACTTTTGGAGCGGTAGGCAGCGGTGGCACGTGTGGCATGTTGGAGAGGCCCACAGGGGGGGGCTAGCGTTTTGCTCTGGATGTCTCATTTTTCCTAGAAAGGGCTAGCACCTCTCTTGAAGAGGCTTTTCTTCTCTTTTCTACTTAATTAGGGTTTTATAGCATTTTAATGTAAAAACAACATGATTTGATATTATGGCTTTGCTCGGCCTTTTTATGACCTAAAAGAAAGTAAAATTAGGTCAATGATACAATATATATTGAGTTTTATCCTCATTTTGCGCCAAGAACAACTTACTCACTCATGAAGTGAGGAGTCACGATATTTTACCCTATTTAGGTTTTTTGGCTGAACTAAGTGATGCGCACTTGTTGAAGGAAAGAGATTTTTTAGCATTTATGGTGTTTTCTTGAAGGAAGGTGTTACAACTAGGGTTTGCATGGTTATTTCTTCGCAGATTGTAAGTGTTTATACGCAAAACTTCTTATTGAATGGTTTGTGGTTAAATTTCTTGCATATTGCTTACAAATTTGTTGAATCAAAACCCTAGGTGACAAGCACACAGTAGAGTCCTTGTCTCATATTTTGAAGAAATTTTTAGCCATTGAAGAAGAAAAGAGCCTAGTTGTTGCTACACTCTCTTTCTCTCTTCCATTTTATAGCTAGCCGTACTTTTTGAGGCCAAGAAGAGTGAGACGTCCCACTGGCCTGAGCCCCTCTTGCAGGGGCCATGCTCTTCTAGGGTTTGTTGATAGGCCTTGCTTTAGCAACACCTCCCTCATCAAACCCTCTTGTCTTGAGTGGGTTTATCTTGTCTTTGAGCTAGCCATTTTGTCGGGAAGGGGAGGAGAGCGAGGAGGCCTTTGCTTTTGCAACATCGAAGTGAGCCTCTCTCCCTAGGGTTCTATCTTTGAGGCCCCGCTTTAGCAGCACCTTGAAACTTTTCTCTCTAGTCCTTTGAAATCTCATCTCCTTCAACCTTCGTGTCCTTCACTTATGACTCCAATAAACCCCAAGGCACTGATCGAGGTCTCCAACATTGAAGTGATATTGGTCAAACAAACTCTTAAAACCTTTGAATCTCAAAACCCTAACCAACTAACCCTAAGTTACTGATGTCATCTTTGGATGTTTTGCCTTTAAATCTTTGACAACGTTTGGTCTATGAGCAATTGAATGGTAGTTGAGGGCATTTATTAGATTAAGTATTGATTGATTATATTGGATGCCATATCATTCTTGTATTTATTGACAAGTGTTACATTTATCATTGCTATTTTGTAAGCAACCGTCAACATTTACTTTTAAAATTGCTTATATTGAATATCAGACAGCCATCGATTTATATGAAGTACTAACCAAGATTGCACGTGTCAGTTTCCTTGTTGTGTTGTCTCAGCAGGTGCTCTTCTTTTTAGTAGGAACTATCGTTGGCGATGATGCGTGAAAGGGAACACGTTCTTGTCCTTTATCCTTTGCCTTTCTCGGGGGCGTCTCCCCTAGGCCTAGCCTCCCTAAAGAGAAAGAACCTTCCCATCGATGGTGACATTGGGTGGGGCCGGGTTCTGTTATGTCTGATTTGGCCTTCACACCTCATAGCCTTTTTATCCACAGATACAAGCGTCGCGATAACAAATCCTACTATCAATTGTGATAACTTGAGTTGTGTGAAGCTCTGAGAACCACTGCGTTTCATAATAGATGAAACATATCACTATATATCGAGAGACATGAATGCGAGGAAGAGCGTTACCGTGCGGTATCTTCCTACCCCATGAAGCAGATCAGCGAGATATCTTCGCAAACCGCTTGCAGAGGCGAAGTTTGAGTATTTTTCGTGAGAGACTTGGCCTGATAGAGAATACCTCTGAGAGGGAGTGTTGATTATTACAATTGCGTGAGACATCCTCAAGACCTAGGCTTGAGAGAGCCCACAGGTTGGGTGTGTGGTTCCTACTCGAGGCAGGCTGGAGCGTTGTGTTGGCATCCTCCTTACATAGAGTTTAGAATAAATCTAGATGATTATCTTGTGTAATGCGGTGAGAAAGAAGATCTTTTGAGTGGGGCGGTACGTGGTACGGTGAGCGTGTCAGATCCATGAGCTAGGTGCATAGTTACGAGAAACATAAATGAATGTGATGTATTATCCTCCTTTGAGCGGAGAGTTGAGATGATGAACTCGGATGATCCCTTATGTAGCGGTGAGAAAGAAGATGTTGAGTTGGGCGTGCACGTGGTCAGTGGTAATCCATCAGTGTCGTGTATGAATCTATATTGTTTAAGATTCAGACTTGCATGTAACCTAATTGTTATGTAAAAGTGCAATTGAGTCCCACCTTAATGTAAAAGATAATTAATATAGATAATATTAATTATATTATAAGTTATTGAGATAGACCACGGTATTGCCAAGGCATTGTTGATAGGTTAGGTCTACTATAAGTAAGGAGTAAATTCCCATTCTTGAATACAACACAAGTATGAGTTTGGAAATTTCAGCAAGTACTTCCTTCTTGGGAGAAAAGTGTGCACCTCTCTTGGGCTAGTCTTACATAGGGTTTGTGAGGAGCCTTTTGTCACGCTAGTCTTTCTTGGTGGTGGAGGTCTTTCTCTTGAAGAATATAGCAAAGGATTGAGTGGAGTTTTCTTCCCTTGTTGAGAAGAGTTCCAGGATACTTCTTGTGTACTTGTGCATGAATTGTTTCTTCTTGTGATGTCGGTTGCTTTGCAAAATTGTCTATGGTTTTAAGTAAAATATTAAAATTGAATGAACTTCATGCTTAAGCCTAGCTTATGGAAAAATCAACAGATTGTTGCACTACTTATGCAAGAGATAGCAATGTAATGACTTTTCAAGATAAACAAGTAAAGAATAAGGAACTAAAGATTGAACAATTATAGACAAGATAAAGAATCACTAGCTAAATTATAGACAAGCCTTACGATTTAGCATGGGTGGTAAAGCCAAGCCTCTTTGCTAGGTGTAGGCAAAGAATGAAATTGCAACAAAATAACTTGGAAAGTAACTGACAATCCTAGACACTCAAACTTGTCTTAAGGACAAATGGGACGAAACAAATACTTAAAATAAAAATGAGCAACCTCAACTAAAGCACAAGGAGGAGGACTAGCCTATCGATTTTGTGCCAAAGTGGGTATGGAAATAAAGAGCTTAACTTGAAACAATAAACAAATAAACCTAGCCACACAACCCTGTCTTAAGGACAAGTGGGGCAACAAAAAGGAAAGATTTAAAACAGAAAATTACCTCTAAGTCCTAGCCTTATGATTTTTCATGGGTTGGCTAAGCCAGCCCTGCTACTTTAGTTAGGCAAAATAATTAAGCGAAATTTTTGAAAGCTTGAGAAATGCAAGCCCAAAGACTCTCTTTGGAAGCATTTTACAATGTAAGAAAGTAGAAGAAGAAGAGAGTATTCAATGCCCTTGCTTGGGAGGTTGTTTCTTGTTGATTTGTGGCCCCAAATGGAAAGCACCTCCCCTTAACTGGTTCAGATCTGCAGAAAAACATCAAGTAAAACTTGCTTTGGAAAAGTTGCAAAACAACCAATAAACTTGGAAAAATTTCTGTTAGAAGTAACAAGAAATTTTAGGCAATAAAAACAACATATAATAGATGATTAAGTGACCTATTCTATGACAGACATATGAATGAAAAGAACAAAAACCTTAAGAGGGTTTAAAGTGGGTGGAGGGATAAATTTCCAGATCTAAAATTATTCTTTAAACTCATAATGACACAAAACAATAGAGCTCAAGCTACAGAATAAAGAAGGAGGTGAGTAGATTCCAAAATATCAACAATGCTTTGCTAAACAAGGCTTGTTCACATGGATATATGGCGGCTACACCATAGATCTATCCAAGCAAAAATACTCACCTTGTATCTCCTACACTAAATCTATAAGAAAAAACTCAAAGAGAACCAAAATACATGTCACCTCCAAAGTAGATCCAATCCAAGCACAGAGGCTCTCAATGCCAACGATTTCCTTCAAAGATTCTTTTATAGCGACAAGCTTGGTACTAGTACTTTTACGAAGCTTGAGAAATGAAAGAAGAGTGTTATTAAGTCCCTTATACACACTTGCTAATGTGGACTAAGTCCAAACCACTTAGTGTGTCCTTGGAGCAGCACAATGTCTAAGTTCAAGCCACTTGTCACCTCGACTTGAACTTCTCTCGCCTAAAGGCTTACTCCTAGGGAAGCCAAAGGGAATAGACAGTTACTATGTGAGTGATTAAGATTGTTCTAGGAGTTAATTTTAATTGATTAGAGTTTGGGATCTAGCCTATATGAAAAGAAACAATCCAAAGTGCAAGATTTTAATGAGGAAGCAAAACCCTTTTCCTAAGTCAGCTAAGACTAGTGCCTAAGATTTGGGCAAGGGATCAACTAAACTGAAAGAAGGTTTAGAATCTACAAAAGATTACACAAGATTACAAAAGAAATACTATGCAAGATTTTACAATTAGGACCAGATACAAATAAATGAATGAAGCAAATATCTACAAGGTTGATATGAAAAGAATAACTAAATTCTATAGAAACAATATACCACTATGAACAAAGCAAGATACAAACACTAACTTGCAACTAACATGAACTACTTGAATGTGCAGGGAAAAGAAAGATGCTCAAAGGAAAAGACTACTACAACACATTTAAGCCAACAAACCCAAACATAGAGTGCCTCCTCCCACAGATCACGCCTTCTAAGGGGTTGTTTCAATGGCCTACACAACAACAAGCTCTGGAAACAATGAGGTTGCCTCCAAAGGATGCGCTACTTCAAGGGGGTTGAGCCAATAAACCAAAATACAACTTAAAGATGAAATGAAAATGCTCAAATAAAGCCTCCAAGGGCAAGTGCGCAACTATTAGGTTCACTTAGTTAATATCCACAAGATGTTGAAATAAACTTGTATATAAAGTAAATATAAAAGTAAAGTGCTTGCAAGATTACTTAAGTGTCAACCATAAAAGTTATGCCAATGTATATTTCCCAAAGTTGTAGTGGATTAATTAGGATTAGTTAAGTTATTAGATGAAGGTGTGAATCCTAAACTAAATGACAACCCAAGAACTCTCCCCCTTGGCACCAAAAGGGTTGTTGGGTGCTCAATAAGTGGGCAAACAAGGCCACACCCTAGCTCACAGGTCAATCGAGAACAAAAAATACTCCACAAGGGGGACACCTAGTTCCGTGGGGTGTCCCCGATCTAGCACCCCTGCTTCTTCCTTAGGTTCTTTTGTTAGAAAAGTTGAGGCTGATAAAATTGTGCCTATTAAAACTAGATAGAATTTAGGACACGGTGACGCTCGTTTGCTTGCGGTCAACTCATATATAATAGAAGATTATCTATGTCGGAGGCGGCGGGGGTTCTCTTGGGTGTTTTTAAACTGCAAGCGCCCTCATTTTTGTAAGCGGGATATTGGCCCTAGCAGTAAATAATGTAATAATATGCGCATGGATCATAGTTAGGTCGAGGTTCCTTGGATGTTGGCATCGAGAGGAGTTCCTTACATCAGTTTTAATCTCGAGAGTTAATGCGGCCTAACTAGTCGTGTTAATTTTCCGGAGTTTTTTTTTTCCCTCCAGACTTGCCTCAAAAGTGGTGCAAGGCGCTCTGATGACCGCATACAATGAGTAACCTTGTAGGATTGTTGTAAATAACCATGCCAGGCAATGTCTTGAGTCTTGGGATTAAAAGTAGGAGTCTAAGTCGATTTTAATTAATTAATTATTTGGTATTAATTATTTTGAGCTTATATTGTAAAAACTTCATCTTTGGGAGAAAGATAGGGGTATTTTATTACTCAAAATGAATGGAATAGCACTCCCTACACCCAGATAGAGTTTGACTCGGTCAGTTATTTTGCCTTGTCAGAAGTCCACTTAAAATTCGATTAGGGGCAAATAAGGCAATTTTAATTCTTTGATGTGATTTTGTTAAAAAGTAAACCTTTGTATTTTGAGTTAAGTGAGTGGATGCAGGTGGAAAGTGGCAAAAGAACCCTCCTAACCTACCCAACCTTTTCCCCACCTTTTTCTAGCTTAATTTGACCTTTTTACCCACTTTTTCACTAAATTAACCTTTGCCCTAAGGGAATTCGACCCTCACCTTTTAATTTTTTTAATAATTCCTCCCGAAATGCCAAATTAGGCCACCACATATGTGGTGCGCCTCCCTAAGCCACTAATTGACTAACCCTTTGACTAGACTCCTAACTAACCCTCCCTCCTAACTAACTCCCATCTACTTGGACCCTCACATCCCCTCTTTGGTGCGCCCTTCCACATGGTTGCACTCCCCCCAAGACCTTTACCCATAGCGTTCAAAAGTGGAGCATGGGTCCTCTCCCATAGACTCTAGGCGACCTCATGGTGGCTTTCCCCCTCCCCAAAGCCACACCCATGTGGGCCGGCCCCCTTTCCTCCTCCTATGGTGTGCTCCTCTTCAATAGAATGGGCCACCATCTAACAAACTAACCACCCAACCTCTTAGCTTGTACGTGGGGCCTCTTTGAGATGTTAATCTTTCACTTGGATAGGTTAACATCTAATCCTAGCCCTCCATCTCCTGGATTCGTTTTGCCTCATCCAAAGACCAAAACCTAGCTAAGGTTACATTCTCTTTGATTTGTGCATCTAGCTGGCTCAACACCATGGCATTGATCCAAGACCCCTCCTTTTTTGCCTCTAGAGGTATAAAAGGAACTTCTTCATTTTTCCTCACCAATCTTTTGCTAACTCTCTTGTCTTTGGAATTTCTCATGCCCCCATCTTCTTGTTCTTGCCATCTCACCGTCATTTCTGCTCCATCATTTTGGTTAATGAGAGAAAGCTTTGGAGGATACATGGTGCAATTTTGAGTAGTCTTCTTGCTCCATACATGAGGTGATGTTGTTTTGGTTTTATTTCATTTGCTCATAGATAGATCTTGAGTTCAAGTAGTTTGCTTAAGTAAGATAGCTTTGAGTATTCTTGTTATCTTATGATAATTTAGATAACCTAAGATTTGCAGTATTTCGTCTTAGGTGTATCAAGGGTATCTATCTATCATGTTGTACAGGTGTTTCAATAATCTTTGCAGATAGCCTCAAAGGGTTTTCACTTGGAGGAAGATTCGAAAAGGAGTCCCTCCTTGGAGCTCACATATCCTCCATAACTTCTTCCATTTACCATTCCTTTTTCTACTGTCATAACTTGTGATTTTCAGCTTAGGTTTTGGTAACTAGAAAGGTCAAAAGATTATCTTTTTATCTATCATTTCATTGGCTGGAAAGTTCCTGTGCTTGCATAGGAACCTTCCACTATTTTTCTAGGTGTTTGCATCCCTCTTGGCGGGCTCCAGCTTGCTGATATTTGATAGACAGCGTTAGATCTTGAGGATTTGGGTTGCTCACAACACTTGGGAGGCCTCTAGCTCACCTTGCTAGGAAAGCAGTGAAAACATCTCTCCCTTTTTCTCCTCTACTTTCCTTAGATTTTCTGAAGTCCTAACACTATTTTTGATCACTAAAACCTAACCTAGTATAGATCTATTCATTTGGTTAATATCTAAACAAATCTAAGCATTCTTTCTAACCCTAGAGTAACTCTTTCTTTTCACTCTTTATCCATGCTCTTATTCTTCATTGTTATTGGTTAAGATAGCTTAAAGTTTTTCAATATCCTATATCTATATAACCTTAGCTATCTAGCCTACTTTGGCAGCATATGGCTTAAAGTTTCCTTTTGCTAAGTTGTATCTCCTTGAAGTTTCTTTCATCATTTTTTTAGACTTGGCATACAAAAGGTGTCTTTGAGGGCCTTTTGTTCTAGATTTGTATTGAGGTCTTTAGCCCACGACCCTCTCCCTTTTTGCTCACGGCCCTATTGGCCTTAGAAGGCCATGACATAGTCCTCTAAACCCTCGTGACTGCTCTTTTAAACCTCGGCCTCCTCCTTTTTAGCCCTCAGGTCTTGCAACTTTTAACTTAGCTGTTTACATTAGAACTGAACCCTACAGCCTTGCCTTGTCTTTCAGATCTGCATACAATACATCACTTAAGTGTTTGGTAAGCTGTTTGGTAAGTCTTGTTTTGGCTGTTTTAGACATAGAACTCACACCTTTTCAAAATAAAAACAAATCTAAGCATTCTTTTTCTAACCCTAGACTAACTCTTTCTTCTCACTCTTTATCCATGCTCTTATTCTTCATTGTTATTGGTTAAGATAGCTTAAAGTTTTTCAATATCCTAGATCTATATAACCTTAGCTATCTAGCCCACTTTGGCAGCATATGGCTTAAAGTTTCCTTTTGCTAAGTTGTATCTCCTTGAAGTTTCTTTCATCTTTTTTTTAAAACTTGGCATACAAAAGGTGTCTTTGAGGGCCTTTTGTTTTAGATTTGTATTGGGGTCTTTAGCCCACGGCCCTCTCCCTCTTTGCTCACGACCCTAGTGCCTTAGAAGGCCACGGCATAGTCCTCTAAACCCTCGGCCAGCCTGCTCTTCCAAACCCTCGGCCTCCTCTCCTCTTTAGCCCTCGATCTATCCTTTGCTGCTGCTGTTGCGAGCCTTGAACCCTACAACCTTGCCTTGTCTTTCAGATCTGCATACAATACATCACTTAAGTGTTTGGTAAGCTGTTTGGTAAGTCTTGTTTTGGCTGTTTTAGACATAGAACTCACACCCTTTCAAAATAAAACTTGGAATGATTTAAATGCTTATGACT
>SNQJ01S0211011.1:4094-15941 GCA_010110895.2 Picea sitchensis | reverse complement strand
ACAGTAGATTGATTGGATTTGAAAAGGCTAATGTTCAAAAATTTGGACAGCGACAACGACACAGAGGATGGACATATGCGCAGTGGGAGAGTGTTCAGAGAGGTTCATCTTGCAAACCTATTCAAGAAGAACTATGGGGAAGAGGGTTTATACAGTTGAGAAGAGGCAGATCTGACAGATGAAGAGGATTCAAAACCCGCTAGGGAAGAGGAAGGAAAAGTTGAAGAACCTCGTCGAGACGAGCGATAAACTTCAGGGATTGTGCAGACTATTGAAGTAAGTACTATTAATCCTCTTGTTGTTTCAGCCACACTAAGAAATTGGAATAGTCAGAGTCACCAGAGTTCTTAGAGAACTGTCTCCAGTAGTCCACCACATACTCAATCAGGAACCCTAGGAAGATCTATGGTAGACGAGATGAGGCTCCCTATATTTAGAGGATATGGATCTAAAGATCCCGATCAACACTGGTTTTTGTGTGAATCCGTATGGAATATTAAGAATGTCACCAATGAAGCTGTTAAAAGAACTCATTTTAGTACAACTCTAAGAGATCGCGCACTAAGCTGGTACATGAAGCTTGTCCAAGGAATTGCACAACCTAATCCACTAAATGAGATGAAGAATGCGTTGATTGTAGAGTTCAAGAAACCCAAGTCGGAGTCACAATGCATTACAGAGTTGAAAGAGATCAAGTAGAAGGTAGCTGAAGCTGTCTAGGAATTCGACCAGAGATTTAAGACCTTAACAGGCCGACTGACTTTTCAAATCCCAGATGAGCAGAACAAAGAGTGGTTCATTGCTGCCCTCTTACCACACATCAGAGTTCCTCTAATGCAACAGAAGATTGCTTCGCAGGCTAGGGCATTGGAGATCGCCATGAAGATCGAATTAGCCCCTATGGGAGAATCCAGCTTAGGTATGAGTCTGATCTTGAGTCAGCTAACTAGTTTGTCTCTGCAGGTTGAAGATATGAAGAAAGACAAGGGAAAAGATAAAAGAGAAGACATCTGGTGTGTCAGATGCAGATTAGAGGGCCATGACAAGGAGAAATGTTCCCTATTTAATGAATACTTAGCCTCTGGAGCTCTGATCCCTTTGAAGCAAGTCACCCTACCTTGGTGCGAAGTATGCAGAAATAGACATCGCCCAGGTGAGTGTTATTACATGAAAAAATATGTTGAGACACATACAAATTTGTATTGCACGTTCTGTAAGTCCATAGGGAACGATGATAGGTATTGTAGGGATTATGACCTCATGCATGAAAGGCTGAGAGACATACACAAAATTCAAGGTGAAGTACAACAATAAGGAAATGCTGCAAAGTACAACTCCCCTGGGAGAGGAAAATTCAATCCTCGCGGTGGATTCAGAGGACAAGGACAAGGAGGAGGGATGGGTTGAGGCCGAGGAAATATCATCTGTTACAACTGTACACAACTAGGACACATGGCAAGGGACTGTCAGAACCCTTGCACTACTTGCAGCTACTACAACTCATTCGAGCACGTCATAGAAGATTGTCATGTGTTGCTGGCTAAACTCCAGGAGAGACGAGGCCCTCAGCAAAACCCGCAAGTGCAACTAATATATTCTAAACATTGTGGAGAATACCCTAGAGTCGCTGTTATAAATAGACGAGGCATTGTTATAGGAGAAGATAGACTGATCCAAGGGAAGACTACAAAAGGCTCAGGAGTCAGGAAAGATGCAGAGAAGACCCAAACTTTTGATGCAAAGAAAGAAAGAAAAGTATTTGAGGAGGCAAGAAAAGATTTCAAAGGAGACCAAGGTTCTTCATCAAAGACATGACCATAAGTGAGAGAATATGGAATTCCTTAGGCATTTGATCGGTATACTTTTCCAAGAGAAGGAAAAGAGGTAAGCAAGCTCATGAAATTTCTATATACTTGTATTAAGTTGATTCAGGATGAGAGCATTGTAGAAGAACTACAAAATTTAATCAGATAGTATGATCTAGGAAAGATAGAGCCCTTACTGAATAGGGAAGTACACTAGATCACAAAAAGGAGAAGGAAAAATAAGGAATTACACTTGAATGCTCAAATAGGAGAATTTGATATAGACTATGTAGTCCTCGACTTAGGGTCGGAGGTCAATGTCATGACAAAACAAACTTGGGCACTGATGGGAAAACCAAATTTGATATATTCCCCTATCTGGCTCAGGATGGATAATCAACAAGCTGTAAGCCCCTTTGGCAGACTAGAACATGTCCCTGTGGACATCGACGGAGTAAGAACATTTGCAGATTTTAAGGTAATTGATATAGTTGATGATAACTGTCCTTACCCTGCGCTGTTAGGAATTGATTGGGCTTTCAATAATTCCACTGTGGTTGATTTAAAGAAAAGATGTTTGACTTTTGAAAGAGATGGCCTTACGGTCATTGCGCCTTTAGATCCAAATGAAGGTCAGCGATACACATATCCCATTAGAGAGGACGACCATGCATATGAGATGGAAAACATATACAAACTAACAGCCATATAACAAGATTACATTAATCCTACGGCTGATGGAAACCTAAGATGGTGAAGTGATAGCGCATGTTCATCAGACTCAGAAGAAGCACTGGAGAATTGGTAGAATAAAATGTATGAAGTATCTACAAGAAGATGTGCTAGATTAACCAGATAATTTCGTTGGATCGACACAACAGTAAGTAACTTACCCACCTTTGATGGTATGAATCCATTAGAAACCTTCTTGTTAGACTTTGAAGAAAGTGTACCAATGCAAAAAATATCGTTGGAAATGGATGAGGCCCTGGAAGCAACCCCAACAAGATGGTGGGGGACCCACAGAAGTAATATTACAGACTGGATACAATGTTGTACCTTGATGACAACACGGTTCTCAACACAAGTAGAAGGCTATGAAGTGTGGTACACAGGTCGAAGCTTCCCAAAGGACCATGTGCGAAGTTGTGAGGAATCCTGGAGCAACATTCCTCAAGAGAAGTGGGTGCACAAATTCATCAACACACTGGACACAACACCTATCAACTAGTACCTTCAAGCAGAGTTGCGCCTCATCACTGCAGATTGGGAAGGTATGGCTCAAAATTTTGCAACCACCTTCTTATTTGAAAGTCAATATCCTTTAGTAGATCAAGCATTACAGATTGTAAGATAGAAAGTATTTGAGGAGGCATCTAGTATTCCTTTGGAACAAGAAGAGGACAAATGGACTATGCCTCTCAAGAAACTACAAGGCTGTTACAACATCAATGCAGATGAAGACGATGATCTGAGGAAGGTGAACATCGTAGAAACATAAGGCCAGAGAGATGTGGAAGGACCGGGAGTTGAGATACCATTCATCGAACAGCCCATCAAGATTAATAAGGTCAATATTGGAATAGAGGAGACACCGAAGCTTGCCAATGTTGGAGATTATTGGGATGTTGCTACCATTGACAAGATTACAGAATTATTGCACGAATATTAGGATTGGTTTCCAACCAAGTTCAATGATATGAAGGGCATCAAAGGGCCTATGGGAGAGATAAGGATCCCTTTGAAACCAGATGAAAAACTAGTCAAACACAGACCCTATAGATTGAACCCTAAATATAAGGAGAAAGTGAAGATTGAGCTTAACAGAATGCTGGAAGCAAGGATTATAGAACCTATGGATGAATCAGGATCTGTGTAGATCTCAGGAAGCTGAACGATGCTTATTTTCATGACCCCTTCCCTAAACCATTCACTGATGAAGTGTTAGATAACGTGGGAGGATAGGAAGTATATTCTTTTACAAATGGATTTTCTTGATACCATCAGATCCAAATCTCCAAGGAAGATCGCCACAAGACCACATTTGCAATAGAATGGGGATCCTACTATTATACAGTGATGCCATTTGGATTGAAGAATGCCCCAACCATATTTTCCAGGGTGGTGGTCGAAGCATTCAAGGAGTTTTTGCATAAATTTCTAGAAGCATATCGATGCAGGAGCATCTCTCCATGTCAGCCAGCCAGCTAGCCAACCAAGTCCGCGAATTCAAATCGCGCATTTAAGAGAGGCGCAACCTCATTTGAAATTTGAAATTCAATGTAATTAAATGCTTAGGATGGTGAGCCATGGAAGCCATGCCTTTGTGCAGGCGTTAGATAGGATCGACTTTAATGAAAGATCGACTGAGATATAGATCCAGGTGCTGGACTAGATAACCATTGAATGTAATTAATTAGAGTAGGTAGAACTGGAGGGAAGCGCTCGATGAGATCCTCAAGTAAAAGAGATTTTCAGATCTCATTTTGGAGTGAGTTGAGCTAAGGTAGAATGGTAGAGTTGAAGAGCCGAGGAGAGCTTAGGAACACCATTGTAAAGATACAAGCATTTTTCCATTTGTTAATATAAAACAAAGCAGTTTTTCCTGCATATTTTTTGTATATGGATGTCTGTGTGTGTTCCCCGTGTATGTTGTGAATGTATGATTGTTGATGCATTCTGCAGGAGTTCGTTTGATTTCAGGGTGAAGGTCTTTGAGGCTTCATACCAGGAGGGTGTGACAGAACGCTGAGGGTTCTGAGAGCCGTGCATAGAGGTTGCACTTCTGAACGCTGCGGGTTCAGACAAAGATGTGCTGAGGTAAGGATTGAAGTCAACAACTCAGGAAGAAAACCTATGAGATTACTGAACACCTCAGGAGGTAAGGCTGTGTAGCTGAGACACAGTTGCATACAGAATCAATGAGGATTCTGTAGAGCTCTACCAAGTGGGCATTGAGAATACACACGGATTGCGTTGGGGAAGAACTCTGTTGAGAGTTTGAAGATAGAAGTCAGAAGCTATGAGAAGCTCTGCCAGGTGGGCATTGAGCGTGTGTGTGCAAGGAGTGCACAGAGGACGGAACTCTGCCGTGAGTTCAAAGGAAACAAAATCACTGAGGATTCTGGAAGACTCTGCCAGGTGGGCATCGAGCAAGTGCATAGGTGCACAAGGAACCAGAACTACTGAATGTTCTGTGGAGAATAGACTCCGCCAGGAGGGCGTCGAGAAAGTGTGCAAGCAGGCACAGGAGAATAAAGAACTCTTTGAGTTCTACCATTGGAAGGAAGAGTCCAAGGAAGGATTTTCGCTGGGTTGCTGAATACCCAGAAAGACTCAGCAAAGGGGTGCTGGAGAAAACAGAGAAGATCAAGAAGGACAACATTTTCATACGTGCAGGCGAAGCTCACAGTCGAGGAGTTCACAGAGAAAAGAATACAAGGCAGAGGCCTTGAAAAATCTAAGTTCTCCCAAGTCTGGGAAGAAATCGTGCAAGCTCAGGAGGAGAAGCCGCCGTCATCAGATCGACAGGAGAGAACATATCTGGACTGTTGAATATTCACGTCCAGGGGAGCTCTAGGAGAAGCTACAGGAGCGAGGACACCGACAACCATCGGATCTCACTCAAAAATCCCAACAGCGTTGGATCGGGAGAAGCTGCGCAGAGGTTACGCGCAAGAGCAGGTGCGCAGGAAGCTCGGGAGGAGCAACATCGGCCGTTGGATTAGCTAATATAATCTGGACCATTCATTTGGGAGCAGATGCGTGTCACGATATTACCCACTTCGGGAACTCGGGCACCAGAGGTTGGAAGAGGAAGTCATTCGACTTCACGAGTGGCGAGGAGGCGAGAGCTCCGTGTGTGGGGCCTAGCCGACGTCATCTCGGGATCTCAACACTCGAGAACGGTGTGGACCACAAGAGTCGGTAGGTGGATAGGTGGCACCTCACATATCGGGAGCTCGCAAGTGGAAAGGTTGAGAAATTTGTGTTAAAGGTCGCGAGGCGCGAGGACACGAGGTAGCGAAGTAGCGAGAAGACAGGAGCCGTCCATCTGGAGAGGACAGGTGGCAAATATCTAGATGATCTCGTGAACTTGGGAGTTCGCAGAGTGAAGGCCCAAGTGTTGGGTGTCCAAATTCATGAGGACGCGAGGCACAAGAAGATCGGAGCCGTCCATTGGCAGAGGGCACGTGGCAGAGATTGAGAGATCTCGCGAACTTGGGAGTTTGTAGGGTGAACGCTCAAGTGGTTGGTGTTAAAAGTTGCGAGGCGCGAGGACGCGAGGTGGCGAAGTAACGAGGAGATCTGGATCGTCCAATTGAGAGAACGCGTGGTATAGATCGGTGATCTCACGAACTCGGGAGTTCGTAGGGTGAAAGCCCAAGCATTGGGTGTCAAAAGTTGCGAGGCGCGAGGACGCGAAGCGGCGAAGGAATGAGAGGATTGTAGCCATCCATCTGAGGAGGACAGGTGGAGGAGATCGAGAGATCTCGCAAACTCGGGAGTTTGCAGGTTGAGAGCCCAAGTGTTGGGTGCTCAAAGTCACGAGGACGCGAGGCACGAGAGAAGGACATCCATCGGATCCAGATCGTAGGAGGACCATTGGATCTGCACGTGGGATTGTGTCTCTGGACCTCGCAAGAAAAGGTCCGATAATTTGGGCGCGGGGATTGTGAGGTTGCGAGAAGGTGAAATCCCGACAGCTGGAGGTAGTGTGGGCCATAGCGGAGACAACGAGTGGAGTACAGGTGGCACGAAGGGATCATCTCGGGATCTCACTGCGAGAAGTCCCAAAATATTGGCGTTAGGATTCGCGAGTTGCGAAGTGCCGAGGAGCTGAGGTTCGTGTGGACGCCGAGTCGCGAAGTGCTGAGGAGCCGAGGTTCATGAGGACGCATGACAGAGTAGAAGGTGGGACCGCGCGATCGACGGGTGGACATGTGCTTCCTGGAGATAGAAGTCAACATTCCGTTGAAATATTGCACCTTGGAAACTCATGGAATAGGAGGGTGAAAATTCGACGGTTCAACCGACGAGGTTGCGAGGTTGCGAGGTCGCGAGTAGCAAAACCCCTCAGGGAAAAGTCAGCGAGTTGACTGACCATCGGGTCTCAGGGCTCCGAGGGTCCAGCGTTCAACTTTGAACTCGCGAAGTCACGAGTTCTGATTCCCCGAAAAATCAAGGAAGGGGGGATCGCACGAGAGAACTATGGGAGCAGATTTCCTGATTGGGAAATAGAAGAACCTTGGAGTTCTTCGGGCCTAGAAGAAGAAGAAGATCCTGTGAGAAGAGGGAGAGAACGACAGGGTACGGTTGCGTCTCTACTGCACCAAGTGGTATCAAAGCTTGAATTCTTGTCTGTATATTTCAGGCAAGAGGGGAACAGAGGAGGCAGAAGAAGACAGAGTTGTTGAAGGACTCTGTAAGGACTTGTTTGCAGGTAGGCAACAGTCTATAGACAGTCAACAAGATTGTAGAAGGAAGATGAAGCTGAGCACTCAGGATTGCAGGAGTGACAACAACAGATCTGTCAGGGAGGCATATAAACACAACAAGATGGCTACTGAAGGCCATAGAAAGAAAAGCAAGGAAGAAAAGCAAGGCAGAAAAGCTTGCCGAATGGGATAAAGAAGAGACTAGAAAGCTCTATGAATTAAAAGCAGACATAGAGATGCTGGAACTGCGGATGCGGCAGGATAGAAGGAGGAGACGGATGTGCGAATTGCCCATGGAGAAGGCAACATCAAAATGGCCAGTCAGGGAGTTGATGGTCATGAGACAGCGCAGGCTGTTAAAGAGATGGTTGAGGTATGCTGAAAACCTCAAGGCCACAGAGGAAAAGATGGTTGAGGTATGTAAACCGGAGACTGGGAGAGGTATCGATGATGATGAAGGGGATGAATTGGCATCGGTTGAGGATCTCAAGCACTGCCAGGAAGGTAGAGAAGAAGAAATTCCAGTTTGCCAGGAGGGCAACGAGCTGAGGTTGCTGTGAGATCTCACGGACTGTTAGGAGGACAGTCGAGGAATTTCAATTTGCCAGGAGGGAAATGATGAGAGATCGTTGAGGGATCTCGAAGACTACTAGGAGGGCAGTGGAAGCATCTCAGACTGCCAAGTGGGCAGAGATGAACATTCGAGATTGTCTGAAAGTCTCATGGACTCAGAGGAGAGTTCAATTCAGCAAGGAGTGCTGATGAAGATGGGATCAGTTGATCTCATAGTCTGCCAAGAGAGCAGCAGGGGCATCCCATATTTCCAGGTGGGCAGGGATGAGAAGATGAGACTATCTGAGGGTGTCATAAATCCAGAGATGAATTTGGATCAGCAGGTGCAGCTGACAAAAGAGGAAGAAGATCAGAATGATATTCTGATGATTGGGGGAATTGGAGTATTCCTACCATGTGCCCAGGAGGAGACAGAAATTTGTGTTGCAGATGGTGCAACAGTAGAACATTCACAGTTGGAGATGACTGTCAAAAGGAAATTGGAGTAGACATTTGAGACTGCCCAAGCGGATGAAGGGAAAGAGAATGAGCATTCTGAGGAATGGCTCAATGATTTCAGCCAGCAAGCTGAGAGCACTGTAGAACTGAAGCTAGCAGTAGAGGAAGCCAAGGAACAGGCAGACAAATTTATCACTCCATGGGAGATGGAGCTAGAAATGCTGGAGGATTGGCTGAAAAATCCAGCACCAACAAGAGAACTGACAGAATTTGACCTGTCAGAAAAGGTGACTGAACAGAAAGTCAGTTAAAGGGAGACTGCAGAGCTGAAGTCTGCAGCAGAGTGGCAACTTGAGGCCACAGATGAAGATGAAGATGAAGATGAAGAAAGAAGTATGGGATATCATGATGATCTGCCCAATTACAGAAAATTTTTACAGCTGAGGAGACTGCAACAACAAGACCAGCCATCGGAGCAGCTGGATGAAGTGATAGAGGACATCAGAAGGCTGATGTTGAGATCAACAGAAATTGCCAGCGGGGAGCAACTGGGCAGAAGGAAGGAAGCAACAACAACAGAGCAGCAGGAGGATGGAGCGGATGGGAAGCTCCAGATATTTGTTTGGGATCCGGGAGGATTTCCAACAACTCAGAGGGGAAGCGCATGAGCAGGAGCTCATGATTTTGTAGCTGAGGAGTTTGATGCAGGAGCATCTCTCCATGTCATCCAACCAGCTAGCCAACCACATCCACGAATTCAAATCGCGCATTTAAGAGAGGCGTAGCCTCATTTGAAATTTGAAATTCAATGTAATTAAATGCTTAGGCTGGTGAGCCATGGAAGCCGTGCCTTTGTGCAGGCATTAGATAGGATCGACTTTAATGCAAGATCGACTGAGATCTAGATCCAGGTGCTGGACTAGACAACCATTGAATGTAATTAATTAGAGTAGGTAGACCTGGAGGGAAGCGCTCGATGAGCTCCTCACATAAAAGAGATTTTCAGTTCTCATTTTGGAGTGAGTTGAGCTAAGGTAGAATGGTAGAGTTGAAGAGCCGAGGTGAGCTCAGGAACACCATTGTAAAGATACATGCATTTTGCCATTTGTTAATATAAAACAAAGCAGTTTTTCCTGCATATTTTGTGTATATGGATGTCTGTGTGTGTTCCCCGTGTATGTTGTGAATGTATGATTGTTGGTGCATTATGCAGGAGTTCGTTTGATTTCAGGGTGAAGGTCTTTGAGGCTTCATACCAGGATGGTGTGACAGAACGCTGAGGGTTCTGAGAGCTGTGCACAGAGGTTGAACTTCTGAACACTGCGAGTTTAGAAAAAGACGTGCCGAGGAACAAGATTGAAGTCAACAACTCAGGAAGAAAACCTGTGAGATTACTGAACAACTCAGGAGGCAAGGCTATGTAGCTGAGACACAGTTGCAGACAGAATCACTAAGGATTCTATAGAGCTCTGCCAAGTGGGCATTGAGCATACACATGGGTTGCGTTGGGGAAGAACTCTGTTGAGAGTTTGAAGATAGAAGTCAGAAGCTCTGAGAAGTTCTGAGAAGATCTGCCAGGTGGGCATTGAGCGTGTGTGTGCAAGGAGTGCACAGAGGAAGGAACTCTTCCGTGAGTTCAAAGGAAATAGAATCAATGAGGATTCTGGAAGACTCTTCCAGGTGGGCATCGAGAAAGTGCATAGGTGCACAAGGACCCAGAACTGCTGAACGTTCTGTGGAGAATAGACTCCGCCAGGAGGGCGTCGAGAAAGTGTTCAAGTAGGCACAGGAGAACAGAGAACTCTTTGAGTTCTGCCATTGGAAGGAAGATTCCAAGGAAGGATTTTCACTGAGTTGTTGAATACCCAGAAAGACTCAACAAAGGGGTGCTGGAGCAAACAGAGAAGATCAGGAAGGACAATGTTTTCATACGTGCAGGCGAAGCTCACAGTCGAGGAGTTCGTAGAGAAAAGAAGACAAGGCAGAGGCCTTGAAAAATCTAAGTTCTCCCAAGTCTGGGAAGAAATCGTGCAAGCTCAGGAGGAGCAACCGCCGTCGTCAGATTGATAGGAGAGAACAGATCTGGACTGTTGAAGATTCACGTCCAAGGGAGCTCTAGGAGAATCTACAGGAGAGAGGACACTGACAACCGTCGGATCTCACTCGGAAATCCCGACAACGTTGGATCGGGAGAAGCTGCGCAGAGGTTACGCGTAGGAGCAGGTGCGCAGGAAGCTCGGGAGGAGCAACATCGGCCATTGGATTAGCCGATTGAATCTGGACCATTCGTTTGGGAGCAGACACGTGTCACGAGATTACCCACATCGAAAACTCGGTCACCGGAGGTTGGAAGAGGATGTCATTCGACTTCACAAGTGGCGAGGAGGCGAGAGCTCCGTGTGTGGGGCCTAACCGACATCATCTCGGGATCTCAACAATCAAGAACGGTGTGGACCACAGGAGTCGGCAGGTGGACAGGTGGCACCTCGCATCTCGGGAGCTTGCAAGTGGAAGGGTTGAGAAATTTGTGTTAAAGGTCGCGAGGCGCGAGGACACGATGTAGCGAAGTAGCGAGAAGACAGGAGCTGTCCATTTGGAGAGGACAGGTGGCAGAGATATAGATGATCTCGCGAACTCGAGAGTTCACAGAGTGAAGGCCCAAGTGTTAGGTTTCCAAAGTCACGAGGATGCGAGGCGCGAGAAGATCAGAGCCGTTTGTTGGCAGAGGGCACGTGGCAGAGATCGAGAGATCTCGCGAACTCGGGAGTTCGCAGGGTGAACGCTCAAGTGGTTGGTGTTAAAAGTCGCGAGGTGGCAAAGTAGCGAGGAGATCTGGATCGTCCAATTGAGAGAACGCGTGGCAGAGATCGGTGATCTCACGAACTCGAGAGTTCGCAGGGTGAAAGCCCAAGCATTGGGTGTTAAAAGTCGCGAGGCGCGAGGACGCGAAGCGACGAAGGAGTGAGAGGATTGTAGCCGTCCATCTGAGGAGGATAGGTGGAGGAGATTGAGAGATCTCACGAACTCGGGAGTTCGCAGGTTGAGAGCCCAAGTGTTGGGTGCTCAAAGTCACGAGGACGCGAGGCGCGAGAGAAGGACAGCCGTCGGATCCAGATCGTAGGAGGACCATTGGATCTGCACGTGGGATTGTGTCTCGGGACCTCGCAAGAAAAGGTCCGAGAATTTGGGCGCGGGGATCGTGAGGTTGCGAGAAGGAGAAATCTCGACAGCTGGAGGTAGTGTGGGCCATAGCGGAGACGACGAGTGGAGTACAGGTGGCACAAAGGGTTCATCTTGGGATCTCGCTGCGAGAAGTCCCGAAATATTGGCGTTAGGATTCGCGAGTTGCGAAGTGCCGAGGAGCCGAGGTTCATGTGGACGCTGAGTCGCGAAGTCCCGAGGAGCCGAGGTTCGTGAGGACGCGTGACAGAGTAGAAGGTGGGACCGCGCGACCGACGGGTGGACACGTGCTACCTGGAGATAGAATTCAACATTCCATTGAAATATCGCACCTCGGAAACTCCTGGAATAGGAGGGTGAAAATTCGACGGTTCAACCAGTGAGGTTGCGAGGTCACGAGTAGCGAAACCCCT
>SNQJ01S0211008.1:0-15942 GCA_010110895.2 Picea sitchensis | reverse complement strand
CAACAACAAGCATGAAAACTCACATCTAGCTCTAGACCAATTGAGCTAACCCTCGGGCCTACACATATAAACATTTTAAAAATACACATATTAATAATAAAATAAATTTAATTTCTTATGAAATCTCAAGGCCGAAGGCTTTTTACGAGAGAACTATCACTTAAGATCACTTGCAAGCCAAGAAACTAACATCGTTTATTATGCGTATCTTTTTGGAGAAGTTTTCCCAATTCAGTGCTTGGTACGTAGGGAACTAAATAAGTCATTAAATGTATTAATGCCATCAAAATCAATGATGCCTTCACATGTTTTTATCCATTTGTTCCATTATAAATGTAATTTCAAATGTTACGATTTTTATTCACGTCAAATGTCAAAGTAGGAGATAATTCATTGACCACAACTATTGGATATAATACAATATCCTTGGTCTTATTTCGTCGACTTATTTTTTTTTCCTAAAGGGGGTATAACCTATTATAACTCAATTGTCAACTGGTAATGAGGACGACCATTATTCACTGCTATTGTGAATACATGTTGACTTATCACCATTATTCAAGGAAAACCATGCCACTTGAAATAATTTGTTGGTGGTTCGTAAGTGGGTGGACTTTCACTCTCTCTAGATGCCTCTAGGTCCCAAGGAAGATAAACTCTTAGCCAATCAGAAACAATTTTAGGTTTTACTCCAAGACCAAAAGATCATTCCAACCTAGATAGTATTTGCAAGAAAGCCAACATTCCTTTTGGTAATTCTTAAAGTTACCTCCATTGAGGTCATGTATTTTCTAGTATCATTTAACCTTAATTCCATGAATAAAACCATATACTACACTCGATCACAATTTAACCTCTTACCCAATAAATATTTAATTAACTTTTTAATATATTGTCATAATTTATTTGATTTTTTAATAAATAAAACCATTTTTATAATTTAACAATCATAAAACATAGCAAAATCACTATTTATAAATTAATAAAAATTAAAATATTTATAATAAAAAAATCACATGTAATAAAAAAATATTTTTAATCATAAATTTAATTTTTTTTATACAACATCAAATTAATTAAAAAAATATTTTTAATCATAAATTTGATTTTTTTTTAAACAACATCAAATTAATTAAAAAACTTTAATGAAAAGAATCTCTTAGTCATAAATAAGGACAACTATAACAACCCTTGCCGAGAGATACAAAAAGACAAAGGATGTTGATTTTAGAACATGGTTGTGCTTTTAAAACATAAATGAGAAGGGATTCTACAATTTCCACCAATCCCAAGTAATTTGTCCTCAAGATTGGCTTATTATTTGAAAGTGTCTTTGTAACACGTCCTATATTCCACGGAATCAAGTTTTCCCTTCTCTTCACACTATGAGTTGTATCACTTTTCCTTACAAATTTATTTATCCTAGTCACATTATTCACTATTACAGAAAGGGGGTTAGTTCAATAAGTTGTATATAATAGTAACCCTACCAAATACATGGATTCATTAGTATGGAATAGATTCAGGATTAACATAGTTTTATATTAGATGATGGAGGTGGTTTGTCTGAATAGTTGGAAGGTAGGTTTTGCACTCTCTGCACACAGATTCAAATCTTCGATGATACTTTGATTTGTTGTGATAAGGTTAGAAGGGTAGACGCCCCCCAGGAGCGGGATCCCCCTTACGGGCGTGTCTCCTTATGTCTCAACCTTTGCTAAGTTATAAGTTTCTTGCTAGGCATTGGCTTGCGAATTGTTGACACTAGCCTAGGGTTATAGTGACAACCAACCAAATTTGAATTGGACCTCACCTAGGTAATTCCGACCAATTACCAATTCCTCTAGATCTAAAAACAAATATAAAAACAAAAACATAGATCTATATTATATATATTGTAGCCATTATCGTTTGTTAGTTTTTTTTGTGACTAAGATGTTTGTCTGAGAAATGTGATGAGCACTATTAAGAGATGCTCGTAGAAGAAATTTAAGTGACCAAAATTCAATTAAAGTTTTTTGACTTATGTATTTAGTGTTTAGATATTTTGATATTAATATATAGGTTTTAAGGTGATTATACTAATATTGATATTAAGATTTTGGTTCAAATTTTCTTTAAATGGGTGCGGATGAGGTCTTCTGTAAATTATGAGAGATTTTGATGGCACATAACATTTTTTGTAGCATAATTGTTTAGTTGAAAGACCATTCCAAACAACCTCCCTCCCACAAAAAAATTATCACAACTATAGCAAAATAAGAATTACAATGTCAAAATCTTTTGAAAAGTTACGCTATAAATTTATAGACATGGTTGGGGTGTCTTTAAACTCAAAGAAGACAAGCATTAAGGTGTAATGAAATCTCAACATAGAGATGTGCCATTGTAAAAATTTGTAGACATGATGTGCCATTATAAAGATTTGTAGACATGGTTGATGAGTCTCTACACTCATAGAAGATAAGTGTTGCGTGGAATGAAATAAATCTCATTACATCAATGTGCTATTATAGAGATAATTTGTAACAACCAAAAGCCAAAGATGATCCACAAAACATGACATCATAATTACCCAATTATCTCAATACTAGAGTGTACGAGGATTCTATTACATTGACCATGGAGTTTGCACCTCAATGTTAGCTTTTGGATTCACAAAGCTTTTGATTAAGCCAATGCATTATAAACCATGTCTATCTCACAATTATTATGCACACAGTATTATTCACTAGCTAAGATCCATCTTAATCCCACATCTTTTAAGTTTCAAGAGGGATTGAATCCCTCGAGGTGCGATTTTTTTTTATGATGCAAGAATTTGTGGAAAGGTTTACACCTTAATGAATTTAATCCCTCTTGATACTTGATAGATTCGAAGTTAAGATGAGTTTAGTCTAGTTATTGTTAAATATATTACTAAATGTAAAAAATCAATGTAATGTTGTTATTACACTCAGTTACCATTGACAATTTCCCATAGATTGCATAATGTACCTCTTTGAATGCAATACAATGACACGCATTTAAAAACCATGTTAATACATTTTTTTTCAAGGAAATCCTCGCGGAAAACCTTCTGAGTACTCCTCTATGATCCATAGATGGTAAACGGGGTAAACCGTCGACCCTGATTAAAGGAGCCTCACTCCAAGGAGACCAAGATAGTCAAATTCATGACCTCCCCAACTAATCATTGAGGGAGAGATCTCAGGTCTTGCTAAGACCGCTTGAGCTAACCCTTCAGCTAACCCTTGAGCTAACCTCATGACTAATAATCATGTTAATATAATTAAAAAAAATGAATATAAATATGTATAAAAATCCGAACCTAAGAAAATGTGAAAATATAAATAGTTTATAATGTAACATAAAAACAACATAAAGAAACCTGACACCAAAACTACCAACGAAATTAAAATCAAAGTGAGACTATATTAACACACCTATGAGAATGAAATCCATCAATTCGAACCAAAATATTAGACATTTCTTTTAATTTTTATTATTTAAAAGAAAATACACAAAAATCATCGTAAAATACCAAAAACACAACAATAGTGCAAGCATAAATTTAACTTATGAATTAAGTATCTTACTACATACCCGAGAAATTCATACTCCTCCCCTTGTGGTGGAAAAAAAGAACAAAAAATAATTTCTAAATTCCACACGGTCTGTCCTGTATTCATTCTGTATTCATTCAGACCAGACGGGCATGGATCCCGGATCCGATCCTTCTTGTATCGATCTCTTTTAACTCGCAAATCATTTATTCTGCTGCAAATCCCGCGATCGAATCACATGGCGCTCAATATGAAGAGCCTGACGCAAGCCCTTGCGAAAACCGCAGCAGTAATAGAGAAAACGGTGCAGACGACGGTACAGGAAGTGACCGGACCCAAGGCTCTACAGGATTACGAACTCCTCGATCAGGTCGGTTCGGGCGGACCAGGGTTAGCGTGGAAGCTTTATTCGGCTCGACCGAGAAATAAAGGGCCTGCACAGGGGCAGTATCCCCTGGTCTGCGTATGGTTACTGGACAAGAAGGTCCTCTCAGAAGCCAGGCAGAGGGCCGGGCTTTCAAAAAATGCGGAGGACGCGTTTCTCGACTTAATTAGGGTTGATGCGACCAAGCTGGTTAGGTTGAGGCACCCCGGCGTGGTTCATGTTGTTCAGGGTTTGGATGAGAGTAAAGGAGCCATGGCTATGGTTACGGAGCCAATTTTCGCGTCCGTGGCTAATACATTGGGCAAGTTCGATAATGTTACCAAGATGCCGAAGGATCTCAAGGGCCTGGTAAGGCTTTGGCATTTAATTATTCGTTCGGTCAAAAAATTATTGCAAATTTTGTAATTTGAATGGAGAAATTTCTGTGAACGAGAAGGCGATTTAAAGCGTTACATGACAGGCGTGTTAAGAGATTTAAATGGATACCCATGAAAATTCAAGGTTATTTTGACAACGCTGGAATAATATAAACTGAAAAATGGTAATATTGATTAATGACTTGCGTTTTATGAAATTTATATAGCAAAGTATATGGGCAATTCGGGGTATCTTTTGAGGAATTATGCCTTTTTCCCACGGAAGTCCACCTTCTGCTAGACCTTTATAGATTCTTGCTCTCCAAGAGATTTTGATACACGACAACCAAGATGAACTAGGAAATTTCGTAAGTTAGATATTCAAGCACAGAAATGAAATCTTAAATACCTGACATTTTTAATCAAAACATTGATTGAATTATGATTAAACTCTTTCTCGGCTTTGATTCTTAATTTGTAGTTTAATTCAACTCTCAATTTTGGTTCCAAGGAAAGGGGTCCTTTAGACCTGATAGGTCTCAAAAGGATGTTAAATGAAAAACAAACAGTACTGAATAGTTTATGTTATTTTATACAGCTGCCGATCCGAGTTTCTGTAATATTTAAATAACTCTGTAAAATAATCAGGTTTAGCTTTAAAGAAATTTTATTTTTTCTGGAAGTGTAATACTTTGTGCAATACTCTTGCTTTCCTTTAATGGAACTGTAGAAACTTTAGAGTATCACGGAATGTCATATATTAAGTGGCTTTTATTGAAGATTTTATCCAAGGACCAAAACACAACAATGAACACCTGTTATAGATCCATCTTTCTCATTCTTGGCTTTTGTAGAAAAGTATTACTGAATGTTAGAGATTATGCAGCTTTGCAGGAAGCATTCTTTATCCCAAATTAATTCACGTTCTACTGATTTAACGAGCACCACTTATATATTAGTTAGTTTTCCCATGCAAGGTAATGGTGAACCGAAAACACGCAGATCAAAATTAGTAAGTGTTCCTCAAGCAGCCGTATCTTTCCCATTGAGGGTTCTATCACGTTCTTCATCTGTTGCAGCAAATTTCTCTATGTATGCAAAGTGCTTATTTTGGATCCATATCATCGATTAAAAGAGATGGTCAATTTACAAATGAACAGAAAGTTGATGATTAGGGAATCTAATAGTGAAGATGCGAGACCAGATAAGATAATTTTCTTAATGTCTAAGAAATGACCACAAAAGTAGGTCAATAGGGCTAAGATAGTACATCCAGAGCTGGTACAAAGTGGGAGTGCGAAAGCATCTCCGAGATCAATGCTAAAAGCAGAAAGATATTAAGATCTAAGAACAATCTAGAAGCTAAATGCTAAATGTCTAGCGAAGAGAACTTAATTTCAGACCCTGGAAGATATTATTTTAGTTTGACGCATCTAAAAGGTTTACGTGGCAAGTGAAAATGAATTAAATAAATAAAGTATTCTTGAAGTAAGTATCACATCAGAGTCCAAAGATGATATAACTGTATCAGGAGGAGAAGGGTGCATGGGTTGTATGATTCCAGTCTACTAACAATGCATGGTGACTCATGAATCATGACTCATAACCAGACTCCAACTTTATTTAAGGCTACAATATGGCATATGTATTTCTGTAATTTGATCAAATTGGCTTGTACATTTGCCATGCGTGGAACTTCAAAGACTTCTTTGCTTGTATCTGCTATGTCTTCTCATGTTGTGTTCTGAAGATCAATATTTAATTTCTGCAAGATCTTGTCAAATCTATGAACAAACTTAGAGAACAGTTGTTTTTCTTTACAGTCCAGTCCTTAAGATCGATAGGCTTGTTAAGGAAAATCATAATTTCAAATTAATTTGGCTGTGAAGGCACCATAAATTTTCTAAATTCAATGCTTGTATCCATGATTTTAAATGCTTGATACCCAGAATAACTTGCCCTGTTATCTATACCATATAGGGATAATTTGGTAACCTGGCATACACGATTGTATTAGCAGGCATTGTAATGAGAATTTTATTATCATTCTAAATTATAAGAAGTTGCAACTGTATAAATATGCCAAGAAAAAACCAGAAAAGCCAGAAAATTTAATTCCTAAAGTTAAATATTTGAGAGAGAATTTTTAAGAGGGAAGCACCTAAAAACAAAACCATGAAATGTCCTAAACTTGACTGAAACAGAAACCCAGTTGTGGCCTGCAATCTAGTACATGGGACTAAATACTTTAGAATTGCTAGAAATTGCTTAAGAAAGCACATCATATTACAGTGACGATGTTCACTGCAGGTAGCTTTCATTAAGGGGTGGTGCTGAGATAATGCCACCTTTGTAGATCCTTCTAGTTGTGTTTAAGGGAGGATGTGAGAATATTTAATATAAACTCAACTTGAGGGGTTTATTGGATCATTGGGACCGCTTGATCACTCCTTCATTTATGGTTAAACACTTTACTGGTTATTGTGGTCCCAGCCTTTGGGGTTTTAGGGGTAAACCCTAAATCTGTTTACTGGTGAGGCTCTAGCCTCATTCGACACACATTGCACACACAATGCATTGTGATTTTGGGGATCTTCTTATGAAGATGTGCTTCATTGTTTAAAGGTGTTTTTAAATACCACCATCTCACTTGGTTACCTTGGGCTCAGCCTCAAACCTTATCATTTAGTGATAATTTGGTAACCTGGCATACAACACTGTATAGCAGGCATTGTAATGAGAATTTGTATTATCATTCTAAATTATAAGAAGTGCAACCATGTAAATAATAATATGCCAAGAAAAAACTGAAAAAGCCAGAAATTCTCAACAAAAGTGAAATATTTTGAAGATAATTCTTAAGAGGGAAGCACATAAAATCATAATCATGAAATGTTTTAAACTTGACTGAAACAGAAACCCAGTCATGGCCTGCAATCGAGTACATGGGACTAAATACTCTAGAATTGCTAGAAATTGCTAAAGAAAGAAAAAAGCCGCTTAAAATTGGATAAATGAGATGGTTCAACTACAGCATAACTCTAGATCAAAATTTTTGTTTGCCAGTGCTGTAAACGAATTAAAAAAATCAGTGGAAGGCCTGTTAGAAGAAGTCAAAAGGAAGTTTTGGCACGGAATGTTTTTTCCTAAGATATAAGGTGACATTGTCCAAGTGTTACAAAACAGGGGCAGAGTGAGAGGAGGCTTTGGTGATTAACTGGAAATCTTTTTGGCCTTCATTCCAAACATTGAAGAAATTTTTTCTGTTGAATTGTCTAAGATGCTGTACACTGTAAGTATGCAACTGTATGTCTTCTAAATTGAAAAGAATTCAGGTCTATCCCCAAAAATGATCAGGTGGACCTGCAACAGACTAACCGAGGATCACTATATTAAAGTTCTAATGTGCAATGGGGGTTTTTGAACATCAAGAGGCTGATATTGATACAAGCCCCAAATGCTGCTGGACACACTCAATTTTTCCTAGTGGTGTAGCTGAGGAATAAATTTTGTAATATCTCAGAGTCCAGACATACTATTTTACAGCGATAATAACATAATAAACAAATTAGATCCATTTGGCATGTTGAAAAGGATTTAACTGTGGAATGTTTAGGTGCCTTTTATTTGATGATGATCATGTCTGCATATACGATGCTTAGGTATTTTGGAAACCCCATTAAATAAAAGGCTTTTTAATGTCATAGAAGGACTACCTTTCTTGTTCAGAAGATATTGCATTCAGATGCTTCCTTGTTTTAGTTTAAGTCTTCCATGAGGTACCTGAATATGTGGCTAATTTGGTTCTCATGGTTTTTTACAGGAGATGGGACAGTTGGAAATAAAGCATGGTTTACTGCAATTAGCAGAATCACTGGGATTTCTTCACAATAATGCACGACTTATTCATCGCGCCATATCACCTGAGGTTGGTTGGTGGTGCATGCTTTTGTTCTTTGACTAGTCAGTTGCTTCAAGCTTGTTAATATGCAGGAGTTCATAGGAACTTTGTGTTTAGAAAATTCCAATGGAGCTTCGAGTAGTGTTAATCATGTACATAAGAAAGACATTTGAAGAAAGACATTTGATTCTGTACTAAAAAAGCCTTAATGGATATTGTATCTTTCATCTGTAAAGTAACCAAGTTGAATATCTAGGAAGTTTAAGCTAGGTAACATAGATCTTAATGCCCCCATTTAGGTTGTAAGGCTCATATATTCAAGTGAATCTGCATTTATCATAATTCGGAGGGGGACTTGAGGTTTTTTGTGTCTTCAAGATTAAGAAAAAACATGGGATTAAGTCCTGAAATTGCCTGATTTAAGAGCGTTAAGGATACATAAGAATAAGTGGGACGTTTTAGTTAGGCAGCACCTATATTACATGAATTTTCAGGATGGGATTGGAACAAGTTATGGGTGCAGCTGGAAGTTACCCTCCAAATTTCTAGGGGACGACAAAATATTAAAGAAATTTGTAAATTCTAAAAAAATCTAAGAAATAAGAAAATATTAGAAAGTGCCTAAAAAACTACCAAGGAATTTTAAAAATCAAGGACGATACATCATACATCCCATTATTTATTCAAACACTAAAATCTAAAATGCTAATCTATCTAATACAGGTGAGCAATTACATAGTCTAAAATGGCAAAATGCCTAAAATATTATATTCTCCAAACTGGCTCTCCACTTCAAGTCTCCACCGCACATGACTGAATCTCCAATACAACACTATTCATAGATTAAGAATGACTCATATGAATGCTCCAAAGCCCAAATAACGAGTACAGATAGCTTGCTGGTTTGTTTATGAGCTTAGTAGACCAACTGCAACTCCCTTCTTGCCTCCAAACATGTTAAATGGTTAAAAAAATGACGGGGAGGCATTTTTCTATTGTTGGGCTTAGAGTTAGTTTTTTTTGTTGTGTTTTACTCTTTTTTTCCTTCATTTTCCAAGTTGGCCCTGTTACCCTCCAAGTTGCACTAGGATGGACTTGCAGTTGAGCCGCTAAAATTGAACAAATACTTGTTCAAATCCGGTGTTCAGAAGTCCAGCCGGCCATTATGGTCCCTTTTCTTCTTCTTCTCTTTTCGCATTTTCCATACCCCATGGGGGAGTTGTAATAAGATGAGCTAGCATGATGAACTTTGTAAAAGGCTTAGCTGGAGGCAAGAAGGGAGAGCCCCTTAAGACTTAATCATGAGTACATTACTCTAGAGTGTTTTTTTTTCTTATTAATTATATCTTGCTTGAATTTTTTAAGCGAGTTATAATTTCTGAGTTTTTTCACTCATCACCTGCAAAGCTGGAGTGTGCACTGTGTACTGATGGTTAGGCCTTCGTGTGTGTTGTCTAAGTCTAGAGTCTAATGTATATTACCATGCTAATCATTCTCCTAGAGTCTTATGGAATGTGCTAAGTCCCCCTTAGGATTTGTAATGTTTTCTGCAAATAAAAAATTTCCTGCAAAAACGAGATATTTTAATTGTAATCGATGAGTAAGTTAAACAAATGGCACTAGGAGGCATCATATGCCTTGGGGGTATTCATTTTCTTGTTTAGAATACCCACTTGACCCATGTAACCACTCTGTGAGTGAAAATAGTGATTTGTAATCACTCAAAATTAGTTTCTATCACTAAAAGGGAATAAAACACAAAAAAGACAAAAAATCAACAGATGCTATTTTTTGGGAAATTTGTCTTGAACATGTTTCAAGTCAACTAACCCTCTCTTGAGTCCCCCTTAGGATTTTTAATGTTTTCTGCAAATAAAAAATTTCCTGCAAAAACAAGATATTTTAATTGTAATTGATGATTAAGTTAAAAAAATGGCACTAGGAGGCATCATATGCCTTGGGGGTATTCATTTTCTTGTTTAGAATACCCACTTTACCCATGTAACCACTTTGTGAGTGAAAATAGTGATTTTTAATCACTTAAAATTAGTTTCTATCACAAAAAGGGAATAAAACACATAAAAAAGACAAAAAAATCAACAAATGCTATTTTTTGGGAAACTTGTCCTGAACATGTTTCAAGTCAACTAACCCTCTCTTGAGTTCACTGAGCCTTGTTGGCACTTGAGGAGGAGTTGTGGGTGAGTTGGGTGAGTGTTAAGTTGAGTTTCAGGTAGTTCTCCAAGTGAGGTGCGCCCCTCTTGTGGAGATGTAGTGCATTCTTGAGGAGGGCTTCCCACCTCTCGAGAGGTGACACCCTCCCTCTCTCTCTCTCTCACACTCACATGTGGCGCCCTCTTGGAGTTTGGAGAGAGGTGGCAGCCCATCTCTCACACTTGTCTTTCATTTGCTCAACAAGTGGTGCGCCCCCCTCTTTGGGATCTTCACCCATTGAGCTATATATTGAAGGCTCCTCTTGTAAACTAGATTTGGAGACTTGGGATTATGCTGTTGTAATGCTTCTAAGCTTATTGGAATAGAAATAAAGAAGACTTTGGAGGTCATACCTGTGTATTGTGCAAATGTGTGGATGTTCCGTGTTCCTTTTGATGTGTTGAGGTAATTGTAGGCTTGATTTCTTGCATGTATTTGTCAAATTGTCCTTCAATAACAAAATCTAGTAAGCTAGTTTGTATTTCTAAATCTTGTTGTTATTAGCATATGTGATTCAAGCTTTTATGTTCTTCTTGTTTGACTGACATGTTTTCTAGATCCCATGTGTAGGGAACGCCCATCTTTGACAAAGTACCTTGCAGGATCTTTCTAAGTTTGCAGGGGGTTGGGATTGGAGAAGTGGAGGATTCTAGCTTGAATATCCATCATCTTCAACCTATTTCTACGGGAATAAAGTCCCTCTACAATCCACCAAGAGGATTCCATAGTCCAATATCTCTTTCCTTCCGGCACTCCTTTATCTTTTTCTTAACAAAATTTAATGAGTTCTTTGTTACCTTATCTTGCATGTTATAGATCTAATTTCCTTCCTAAAAAATCACACATAGATCTTTTACATGCATGCTTAAATAGATCTAGATCTTATGTTAACTTTGCTATCATTAAAAAGCTAGATCTATTGTAGAATTTTGTCTTTTAGCAAGCTTTTTTTATCTAAATCTTTAATGGCTAAAATATAGTTTCTTTTAAAGTGCTTTCAATTCAATATTTAGTAAGTTTAGTGCTTTTTTGTTTGCTGTTCTGAACAGCAAACGAGACCACTTAGGAAGCTCTTCATTTAACTTGCTTATTGTGGTTGTAAATAACTAGTTTAGTGCATTTTTAAATTAGAAGTTTTTCCTGCAGTTTTGACTTTTTCCACAAGTTGTCCAAAGTGATTTTGAGCATCTTTGTGGGCTGTTTGCTTGCTGATTTTTGCAGGTTTGTGGACAACCAAGAGGAGATGCTGGCCAAATTTTGAAGACTTGGACCATCTGGGACCCCCGGGAGCACCTCTCCTCCTTTGAAAAACTCTGAAACTTGTAAGCTTAGTGGTCTTGTTCCTATAAGGGACCACAAGCATTTCCCCAAAAAAGAGATTGTAACATCAATAAAATATGTGGGCTACTCAGTGCCTAGTATTCAACCCCTCCCGGGGGATCGATGTCCTCCATGTGATTGCTCTATTTTACCTCATTTCATTTTTTTGCTTTGCTTTACTAACTTAAAAAGATAAAATAAATAATAAAATCAATCACACCATCGCAAAACAATTAGATTAGATTTCAATTTCTAGTTTAACTTAGATTAGATTTCAATTTCTGCAATTTACTTTATGCAATTTTAAAGTTGGCTATAAAACATCCCCTTAGCTTCCCCTACTATGATCTTGACCCCTCCTATGCGAGCCTCGGCTTAAGCTCTGGTGTGGGTTCCATACAGAACGGGGACTGGTCAATGTGGATCTAATTTTAATAGGACAATCCAATAGTAGTTATTGCTAAATTGGGATCCTACAAACGAACTTGTGTGTGAAGTTAGACGGGACCTTTGAGATCTAGGTTCTCCCTGTGTTGGACCTTTGGCATTGTTCTTTGTACCTAGTTAAGGGATAACTTTTATAGGGTCAAACATTTAGATTAGATTTCCATTTTGCAATCACTTGCACATATTTTACACCCATAAGTGGATTTGCACTCACATAAGCCACTTCACAATAACCTACAAACTTAAGAACTCATATTAATAATAAAACTATCTTTTTTTTTTCCTTGGAAAAAGCGTAATTTTATTCATCCGAAGAGACAAAACTACATTCTGTAGGTGCTTCGAGGAGCACTACACCTCATGGGTGTGATATATGTGTTGGGGTAATAGAAACAAAAAATTTGTAGGTCTCCGACTTTCGGCCGAGTAGCGAGTTCTCAAGAAAACTTCATATTTAGTTACATATAATGTTCCCAATGGGCTATGAATCTTTGATTCATATTGTGAATCTGTTACTCTGTAGTCTTTGTAGAATTCTTCCAGAATTTTCTGCTGATTGCTTTCAATGTGGAATTTTAATGTTGCTGTTGTTCTTGTTGTTCATGCTGTGTGTTCTGCTATTGAGTTGCTGAGTCTATAAAACGCCGGTGGTAAAAATTTTGCGAGCTTCCTTTTTTGTGCTCTGTGATGTCCCAAAGTCCTAGTGCAAGGTGGAGCCCTGCTTTTGAGAGTGCATCTGCTACCATGTTCCTGTTCCTGTAGACATGGGAGATAGTCACAGTGTCAAAATTTTCTAGTAACCGAAAAGTGTTCTCCAGAATAGGGAGGAGGAAAATGTTATGACATTTTTGAATTTTTCTTGCCCAGTTCACCACAATCAATGAGTCTCCAAAGATTTGGATGTGCCGCAAATCTTTTTCTTTTGCAAAGGTAAGTAAAAGTTTTAATGTCAGAAGCTCTCCATGGTTGTTTGTCCCCTGTCCTAGCCCCAGTTTTGTATGATAATAGTGTGATTTCGATAGGTGTAGTATGAACCCACCCCTGCAGAGTTGGTTCTGTGAAGCTCCATCGAAGTAAAGCCCAATGCTTCGAAAGATCTATTTGTTCAGGAGAGAAAGTTTTTTGTCTTGTCCCATTTTTTATTTGTGGGAAATGTGAAAGTATTGAGGGACTTTGTGCTGCAGTTTTTTCTGGGGCTGAAGCTTTGTCTTGAAAAATTGCTGTGTTTCTGGCCAGCCAAATGCCCCAGATTAAGATGGGGGGGAGGGCTTTTAGTTCTTTGTATTTGGATTCTTGAAGCCACAATTTCCAGGCTTGTTCCAGGTTTTGTCCTTCCCAAGTACATTTTTGTCTGAGGCTGGCTGAAATCTCTTGCCAAACTCTTTGGGTAAAAGGGCAGGTGATAAACAAGTGGTAGATTGTTTCACTTTTCGAAAGGCAGAGTGAACATCTACCAGGCCCTTTGAACTGTTGTTTTTGTAGTATTTCCCATGTAGGGATTTTCCGATTTAGTGCAGCCCAAAGGAAGAGTTTTGCTTTTTGTGGGCACTTTAACTTTCATAGTCCTTTCCACCACCAAGATTGTTGTTGTTGAAAGAGGTCCAGAGTTAGTGCAATGTAGCCCAATTTTGGGGTGTATACACCTGAGGGATCCTTTTTCCAGACCAATTCATCTTCTCTGTCAGTAAGTCTGATGTGATCGATTTGTAGAGCTTTGATGTAATTTTTGTAGAGTATTGTGGAAGCTCCAGATAGCCCTAGATCAACTGCTTTCTTCCATCCTTGGGACCACTGTGTTGTTGTAAGGGGGTCTGCTAGTTGGGAGAGTAAATAGATATTTTGCCCGTGGAGTAGATTGATAAGATCCGGGGGGAGGATGTGTGCGGTCCCACTGCCTGGCCAAGGATCTGCTCCTATACGGTGATGTTTCCCACGACCTACTCTCCATGCTAGTCCTTCACCAATAACTGAGAATGAGGAAGTAAGAGCTTTCCAGAAAATGGATCCTGAATGAGATTTGGTTGGGGATCTGATCCAGTCTTCCAATGACCCCGGGGCTATATATTTTTGGTAGATAACAGTGGACCAAAGGTTGCTATTGGTGATGAGTCTCCAACCTGTTTTTACTGCCAATGCTTTGGAGAACATGGATATGTTTTTGAGCCCCCATCCTCCTAGGGCTTTTGATCTTGCTATAAGATCCCACTTTGCCCAACGCTGTATGTTTTTTTCTCCAGAGCCTGACCAGATGAAACGAGAACAAATTTTCCTGATCTTTTCTATAGTTCCTTTCGGTATCCAGGCCAACGACATCCAGTAGACTGGGATGGCTTCTAGTACTGCTTTTGTTAGTGTGAGTCTTCCTACTCAGAGACACCTAAAGCTCCATCCTGATAATCTTTTCTCCAGTTTGGAGATGAGCCATTTCCAGTCATTTTTAAGATAGTTATTTGGTTTTAGGTGAAAACCAAGGTATTTTAGACCAGCTGTGAAGTCTTGATGAGTGAATGGAAAGAGTCTTTTGTAAAGATCTTCCTCCTCCCTTTCCAATTCTGAGAAGGAGAGGGTGGATTTTTGTATATTTATTTGCATTCCTGTAGCTGACCGGAAGAGAGAGAGTATATTTGAAAGCACTTCTGCATCCTTCCCGTGTCCACTGCAGAAGATGAGGATGTCATCTACAAAGAGTAAGTCTGTAAGCCTTTGGCTAGCGGTGATCCGTATTCCATGGAACTCCCCTGTTCTGACAGCGTTTAAAATTGCCCTGCTCAGTCCCTCGGCCACCAGTAGGAAAAGTAGTGGGGAAAGGGGGCAACCTTGGCGGAGTCCTTTTTTGGAAATAAAGAAAGGGGAAGCTGCTCCATTTATGAGGATTGTGAAGGAAACCGATGATATGCAAGCCATAATCCATTTGATGAAGGGAACCTCGAATCCCAGATGGGTGAGGAGTAGTCTGATATAAGACCAATTTACTCTGTCAAATGCCTTGGAGAGATTGATTTTTAAGATGGTGCCCTTTGCTTTTTTGTTTTTTAGACTATGTAAGCCTTCTTGTGCTACCCCAATGGCTTCATGGATTTGTCTTCCTTCTAAAACACCGAATTGTTCTTTCGAAATAGACTTTGAGAGTAATGGCTTCAGCCTTCGCGCAATAATTTTGTAAATGCAATTGCAAAGGGAGATGGGTCGGAAATCATCAAAGGAAAGAGGATCGTTTACTTTTGGGATGAGAGCTATGAAAGTGGTGTTGAGTGGGTCGTGAATTCTGCCATTTAATCTGGATTCCTCGATGACTTTGAGAATGTCCTTTCCAATCAGTTCGAAGAAGCCCATGTAGAATTCAATGGTCCATCCGTTTGGTCTTGGGCTTTTATCTTTTTGAAAGCTTTGCATTGTGTCTTTGAGTTCTGTTTCTGTAACTTCTGCGTAGAGGTTTTGGTTATTTTCCTTGTCTACAAAGGAGGGGAAGTATAAAGTTAGTTTTATGATGTCAACTAGGTTTGCCCTTCGATCGTCTTTGAAGAGAGTCTGAAAGTGTATTTTGCCCATATTTGCTAGTCCTTCAAAAGAAGTGACATGTCTGTCTTTCTGATCCTTTAGGCTCTAGATAGTATTTGCTGCTTTCCTTCCTTTTGCATAGGCATGGAAGAATTTTGTGTTTTCATCCCCGTTTTCAAGCCAGATTGCCCTGCTTTTCAGTCTCCAGGTTGCTTCCTTATCGACCAATAGTTTCCTTCGTTTTTCTTCAAGGGT
>SNQJ01S0211007.1:0-15942 GCA_010110895.2 Picea sitchensis | reverse complement strand
GGATGTAAATACTTCATGGGGTATCAACACGGCTGAAAACAAGGACCTCTGAATCAAGAAGATAATCAGGCTCCACAACCAACATTGTTATCGTCATCTATTCCTAGATGAGCCATCTGTTGTCCTCCTTGTGCTGGAACAGAGCTGAAGAAGAAGGCTGTCAGGCCTGTGTGCAACACTCTCTCAAGGTGAGAGAGGTGGTTGTGGCTGAAGAGGCAGGTTTTCAGGCCTATGAGCGAGTCTCTCTAGGTGAGAGAGTGCGCGAAGGAAGTGAGAACTCCTGGAAGGGGTCCTGTAGCTACCACAGAGCTTGGAGAATTCTGGTCTGACCTGTTGCTGAAGCCCAAGGAAATGGAGGTTTAGAAGCCGAAGGACTATTCGGGTGATAATGAAGGTGTATACTCCTGGGGTGGGACAAGCATGTGGGGAATGAGAGTCTGTGAGCAGTGGGCATAAGTGGCTCCTGGGAGAGAATCCATCCTCCTAAACTATGTGTCTTCCTATTGACCTTGCCTAGTCTAGGATTCCCTTGCCCAGTGGAGCTTAGTCCCAGCTCGGGGGTGACCTATTGCTGAGAGTGATGAGAAGCGCGGTCTAAGGCTGGGATTTTCATGGAAGGTCTGCATGCAGTTGGTGGTGTTACGCTAGTTTAAAATATAAGTATTAATTCCGTAGTTAATTTATATGTGATGCATGTATGTGTTTTGGAAATGTTATCATGTATTTCGTTGCAAGTTTGAATTGTTGTTAATTATATTTAAGTCTGAATGGCATCAATAAATACATGTTAAATGTGTTAATTTGATTTAATTCATATTATATATAAGTGTATGTTTTGCATAGTAGCGTTGCCCAGTAGTGGGGTTGATGGCCGGGGACGTTACAATATGGTATCAAAGCTTTAAAGGCTAAGTTAAGGTTGTGTTGGTAGAATTACCCGGTCTTTGGAGGGACGAGGATGTTACAATCCCAGATCAACACATATGAAACCAAAATTTTCTCTTGAGCGCACCCAAGCATTCTTCCTTTAGTAGTAACCAGGGTGCCCATACTCATGGCCACCCAAATCTCTCTTTTTCTTTAACACCTCTACCATTCAGGCAGAGTATTGGAAGGTCATCCTTTCTTAATGGGAAGTCCATTACCTACCCTCTTATGCAATCATGCATTTCCTCGATGTATTTGATGCAATGTGCTAACTATGAGCACCTTTATTCCCCATCTCCCTAGATTGGTCATTGTACCCATGGTACTCTTTACTCCTGCATTCTCTTACAAGGATTATAACTCATCTTTTGTTGGCATGGACTTCCTCTCTCTATTATTCAAGTTCTTTTGCTGAATCATACCCTACTTGGGTATCAATGGCATACAACAACCACTTCCAAATTATGTGCATATCATTAAGATAATGAAATATTTTCAGAGAGGATTCTTACAAAATCCCTTCATACCTCATGCCACATAGGTATGAACATTATTATACCCGCTCTGGCTGCTAGCACCCTCTCTGATATTACATCATCAATGGTGCTTTGTGGGGACTTTTAAAGTCTCTTCAACAATATTTTAACAACAACCTTCTCATAGTTATCCTTTACTGGAGGTTGTCCATCATTGGAAACCGTCTTTCTCAACATCTCCAATTTCATTCTCCACATGATATATGTCATAAATATGTTAGTCGTTATGTAAAATAAAAATGCAAGTATCATAGCTTTCTAGTCAATAAAATATTTTCACATATCATCTTTCCAATTTTCTCTTATCCTAGAGAACACATTAGACAACAAGAAAGGAGTTAAGGGATTCTTCCATTTTTCCTATGTCTTCTACACCACTTGGGATTTTCAACCCAGCTGAATTATTTCTAAGTCCTCACTGCCTTTTCTTAACCTCTACTTTAAAATTAGTGAACTCATGATTTTTCAAAATCATTCTCATGTGATCCTCAAAGGCATAATCATTTTTCCTTTGATTATGACAACAAAGCATCCTTGCTCATTTACTATTTCATCTCTTTATACTAGCCTTTCCTGAGAGAATGGAGCACATTCCCCTTAATCTATCATTCAAAATAGAACTTTCATGACTCTTCAAAACATAGTTAGCCATGCATCCATAATATTCATTAATTTGTTTTTGGCAAGTGAAATTCTTGCCTTACATTTCACTCATCAAGGAAGTCCTATTGTTCCTTTAGTATACATATATGTTTACACCATACATGTGCATCACTTGCACCTTTAATATCACTCACATCTGTCTGGTCTTAACATCAGTCTTCATATCAAGAACTTCTCAATGCATTAAATTCATGCACTCAAGCATATACAAACATAGATAAACATTCATCATGCAAGCTCATTTCTTGCACCTCTTTCCATGTCCTTCATAGACATATCAAACTTCTAGATCCTTCTCCCAAGGATCTTACTTCCATTCCCGCGACACATTCCATAGAGATACTTAACATTGAGCTTCCCTCTCGGTTGGGAACTTGCATTCATTCACATGAAATCCACCTGGAAGTTTAACAAACATAGTCATAACTATGTTTTCCTTTCTATACGATAACGGCTAACAAGAAAACATTCTTGCCTCAACATTCATAAAACATTTCCCAACTCATAAATATAGTCTGGGAAATTATAACCATGCCCAAGGTAACAAAACTACCAATCTAGCTTCCAACTGGTCTTGATCAACAGACCTTCCGATCAAGGAAATACTTTTCTAGGTTCCCCTCACTAGAGTCCAAATATATCTAGATGGCTACCATCCACCATTGGATGTCAATTTGACCCATTGGGCATCTAGAAGTGCCCCAACACTTCCTTTACCACATTCAGGATCAACATTTTCCCTTAATTATAATAAATTTTAATGTCTAATAACATTTGGACTATTCCCTTAAATCCCAAATACAATTTTGAAGTATGTTACTTACTAAGTATTCTAGTTCAGAACCCCAGAGTATCTTTAGATCAAAATCAGTCTTAACCATTAAACCTAGAATTCTTCCTCTTGTTCAGCAATAGTCAGGGATGGAAGTGACTCTCCTCCTCCCACATGAATTCTAATAGATTAGTTTCGTATACACCAAGCAAGGGAGGATGCTATGATTTCCCACTCAATCACTCTATATTTCTACAACTCTGTTTATCAACTTGATTAGAAAAACCCTGCCCAACAATTCCTATACCCATAAACAAAATTTGTTTCTCAGTTCCCTTCGAAACTCGAGAGTTGCATATACTTTCCCTTTTCAGATAATGGTCATCCAACCCATTCCTCTTGCGTAGAAACATACTTAAGTTAATGGGGATACACACTCCATTAGCACAACCATGAGCTTTTGAACTTGCTCTTGTCACTTCACTTCTACCTTTATGAAGGTTGTTCTCAATCTATAGAGTTCCTTTTTACTTTCTCATTGGGTTATTCCAACAACAATTTTCATTCATTATAGGTCAATTGATTTGACCTTACCATTTCCATCCATCCTCTGATCACGAGGGATCATACACATAAATAAGGTATCCTTCATTGAAGCAATAATTATACAGATCATTTCAATTCAATTACACCCACATCTTGCTATTAGTGCTCATCAACATAATCCCACTCCTGTAGGATTGGCTATCATTTCCCCAAAGAAATGATAATCTTCTCCTGTCACCGTATAACATGATTCAATCTTGTTGGGTAAAACCCCTACTGCATTTTAATCTGCATTCTTCTACTCAAGGAACTTATGCAGAAAATTTCTGTTCGACAGTAATATTCTCAACATGCTCTCCTTAGACTTGGTAACCTAATCTTATGACTGTACCACAACATGTACAATTGCAAGGTGAAGTCAACTTCTTTATTTGGAAACATTAGCAACATATAATGTAGATTTCCAAAACATCTATCAACAACATGTTTCATTCCTCTCTTTTGTAGAGGTTTAACTAAGCCTCTTAGGAATGCGGTAAGATATGGTGTTACCCCTTAAAGTCCTCTAATAATATTTTTATATGACTCGTGCATGAGCCCAAGCAGGCCAAGTGTTGTTTCCATGCTATGATACCAATTTGTAACACACCCGACCCCTAAATACTCTTTTAAGGGGTGGGACATCATAATTTCATTTTCCTAGACCATGTCACATCCTCTTTCCGGGATATCCATCATATTATACTCATTCAACGCTTTCCGACCACTGTCCTCATGCTCACAACTGAGCTCAAAATTGGAAGAAATTCACTTCCACAGTCCTTCAGGCACTTGTTGGTCAAGAGCCATGTGGCTTCTACGTGGATCCGACTCTTACGTATCATCCCGATTTCTCCTAAACCCTAGAGCTTCCAACACTCCTAAACCTATGACGAGATTCCATCCACCAATAAACCAATGGCGAATATCCCTCCACGTCAACGCATATTCTTAAGGGTAATTCGACGTTCGATGCTTCGTCACTGAGTGCCCCTTTTCTGTCTACGCATGAAACCTCTCGGAGTCCCGAAATCCCGAAGTCTCGCAAGCTTTCCACATGGCTCCGGCCTTCAGGACCTTTTTTCTCTCTACAACACTACATCCTAACTATTCCGGAGCTCTTATCTCCTGAACTTCCGAAACGTAGTCACTTAGCTCCGACCCTTCTAACTTATCCTTGACACCACACTCCAAACCTCAGAGTCCCAGAGTCTTGGAGTCCTGACCACATCACCAACCACTTTGGCCAGGCGGGCACATACCAGAGGCTAACACGTAGTAAGGGCCAGGGTTGACACGTGTCCTCATCAGGGGGTGACACATGTCACACTCTAATAGGCATAAGGGTCTAAAAAACGTCCATATTATGGTGACACATGGCACATTAGTTGTGGGTCCACGTCACCGTAGATGACGCCACTGAGCCACGTCAACCCCAGAAAAACAACCTTCTAACGTCCTTCAAATATCACAATCAATATCTGTCCACGTAGATCTATAGATCCACGGCTCTCATTGCTTCGCAACTCCGGACTTCAGAGCTTATCAACTCACCACATCGCGAATCCCCCAGAGGGCCAAGTCTCTGGACTATCGGATATGGCGCCACGTGTCCTCTACCTGTCAATGGTTGATATTTACTTCGCCGTTAGTGACTTCGAGAGTCTTCACACTCTGAAGACTCTTGGCCAAGTTCCTGCGCAGTACCAAGTCTCCAGACTATCAGATCTCTTTCCATGTAGCCTCTCATCCAATGACTTTGGTATTCTCTTCCAATGCATTTAGTTCACAACCAAGCACACCAATGGTTGTGGATATCTTTCTCTTTAGCTAACATCTAAATTATTACATGTGGATCTCATAAACAATAGTAGTCCTATCTCATGTTTAAATCATCATCTATTCTAATACCTTTGTCCAAGATCGTGACATTTTACGAAGTATAAGAAATCATTGTAAACTCCAAATTTAACTTAATTTAGAAATTGATCACCCTTTCCTAAATCTCAAAAATTTATGAGAATTGTATATTTTATATTTAATTAATATTTTTTTTTGTTTGCTAGTTTGTTCGTGACTTGCGGGACTAACAGGTGGTCTAAGAAACCAGGATCAAGGGATTTCTAAGCCGTCAAAATCACTTGGGGATTGCACTCGACTTGGGCCACACCAACCCTTACCATGGAAGAAATTTTAGGTGTCTCCTCTCGACTAACCAAGTTTCGAACTTGGGTCACCTTACAAAATGAGGCCCATTGAAACCAATCACGTTAGTGGGATTTGACTATATTTAATTAATATTATACTATGTTGAATTTCATAATAAAATGATATTTGATACTTTTTTTCTAAGGAAAATTTTGTGGCGATATTCAGGGGATGCTTCTCCACATTTATGCATTACATCCATGGTAAACCCAACAACACAGACTAGTGCACCTATTCTAGGGAAATTTGAATTAGACACTTGTTGGTATAGAATTAGGCAAACGCCCAACAACATTGACGACATCTAGTTAAGCTAACCCCTTGAACTAATATTAATATCATTTTTATATTCATATAATATTTGTGCTATCAATATCATATTTGTTAAATTTTTATTGAAATATAGGATAAATAATAATATATATTTTTTAAATAACAAAATTTTATGAAAAACATATTTTTATATTGTTTATAGGGTGTTTTTGTTTATTTATTATTGTTATGATTAAAATTATTATTATTATTTTAAAAATAAATGTAATACTATGGATAATTGGATTAGGACAATAAAAAATTCACAAACATTTCATAATCTATAATTTTAAAATTAAATCCTACACTCTTTACACCATTATCTTGATTGAAGCTAAATGCTTTTTTGTAGAGTTTCAAGTCATGATTATATATTTAGAATATAAACATAATTGGTCAATTTTAATGATAGACTCCTCTTATTCCTTTTAGTATGAACATTAACACTACATACTTAAGAAAGGAAAAAATATGGGCTAGATAATTGGAGCCTTGGTTTAATTATTGGAACACAAAATAAGACAACCATATCAATAATATAAACTATATTAAATCATATATTTCCATGAAATTTAAAAATAAGACTTGGAATGACAATGAAACCATTAGTAAAAGGAAGTTGAAATATTATAAAGATTTAAAACCCCAATTTCAATGAAAAAAACTATTTTTCCAACATTACAAACTTAGAAACAAAAGGAATACTGTCAAAGTCAAGAATGACTTTCATCATGAAACTGGTTGTTGATATCCAAAAGCCACCTCAGGGTGATGGATTTGTATAATTTGTAATACAAATAAGGTTAAAGATAAAACACCATTTCCTTTTAACATACCCTACCCTTAATACAAAAATCGTCAAATCAAGATCAATTCTCATGAGCTCCATCATGGAATTGGTTGTTGACTAATCCAAAAACCACCTTAGAATGCACAAATTTGTATAATTTGCGATAAAAGGGAAGTTGAAGTTAGAACATTATTTCCTTTAAAGACAAAAATTTACCATTTTCATAACTTAGGTACTGTTAGGGACCTAACCTCCCTAACCCCTCATGTAGGTAGAATAATATATTTTCCATGTAATAAAGGCCAATATTAATAAGCCCTAGTAATGAGGAAGAATAAGTCAAATGTAAGAAGACCTAATAGAAGCTTCCGCTTCTAGAATATCTTTCTCTAGATTGTTCTTTTGGTAGATAGATTTAGTATAAATAGGAGTCGAGGGCATGAGAATTTTTGTCTTGGAGATTATTGTAATAGAGCTCTGCTTTGCTGGAGGTTGCCCCCTCGAAGAGGCAAGTGAACATTGCTACCATTGATAAATGTGCTCTTTATGGTGTTATTCTGATATTGATCTGGTTATATCATTGTTGTTTTGCCATTTCTTGCTAAATATTTATGTTTTGCATACTATATTATATATGGAATATTGCAAGTGGTATCATAGCACTTTCCTCGACATAAAATTGTGGGTTATTTTTTTTCCAGGGTAGAGACATATTTCGATGTCTTAAAGCTACAAAGATCTGTCTTTCAGCGCATAAATCCGCGGTCAGGGAAACATACATGCAGGACCTACAAGTGGTACTTAAGTGCACATTGTTGGCCACCCTTGTAACCCCTGTTGGTACCCCTTCGAGTGGTAGAACATCATACACCACTTGTATATAGATCATACTAGATATCCTGAAGCCCTCCATAGAGAAACTGTTTGGCTGCCTAATTTCTATAGTGCAACCAAGAACATTACTCGGGAAGATACTCTCTAGTACCTAGGTAGTCGGGTAGTATGACTAAGGGCATAGTCTAGCCTCCTTAGTTGGTGCCCTGAGATACTGGGCCGAGTACTACTGTTGAACCTTGTAGGTATATCAAATAGCTATAGCACATGGAAAACCCTTGTCTATAGAAACCCTAAATACCCTAACCCTTGGGACGAAAACATAAAGATAATAGACAAGATCTATTGCCGCCCCACTGTGCCTCCTGCATTCTAGTTGCGAAATTACTACACATTTCTTCTTATTAAGAATTTGGGCATTTCAAAATTGCAATATTAATCATATCGGAGTATAACTCCATAGGAGTAAAACAAAAGTATGGATCTTGCTGGCACTATTATTTGAGCCCTATTCCATTGGATTCCTCTCTTCACCCTGATTGCAGTCATACCTATCATTTTTCAGCAAATTTTTTTCCCATGGACCCGAACCCCTTCCGACACCCTTATTTGGGCCTCATCCATTTGGATTCCCCTCGTCACCCTGATCATCATGATACCCTTCACCCATAACCCATTTTTTGTGAGGTCCCACCCATCCCTTTTCATTTCCCCCATTCATCATGGCCCACACCCGCAGCCATGACTTGGAAGCTCATTTCAATTCCTTGTCCTCTACTTTCACAGAGACCCAACATGAAGTTCGACAAATCAATGCCAATATTTCCACCATCAATAAAAACATGCATTCCTCCATAGACACAAAAATGTAAACCATCAAACAAGACCTCTCTACCCAACTTTCATCCGTCACAGACATGATTTGCACCAAGTTGAATGTCCCTACAGACCTTACCTCCTCTGACCCACCTTTGCACCCCGAAGGTGAAACTTCTTCCAATTCCTAGACTTTTCAGCCCCATCACTTTCAGCATGACCTACGCCTTCTGCGTGTGGATGTGAACAAATTTGATGGCTCAGATCCCACCGGTTGGGTAACTCAAATGGAACATTGTTTCTCTTTGTACGACATTATATAAGAGTTGGCCAAACTCTAGTATGGTGTTCTCCATATAGATCAAGAAGGTTGGCAATGGAGAAAAAATTCTCGCTAAGGGTATGTGGCTTGGACACAATTTGTTGCAGAGCTTTATGAATGATTTGACATTGACACCAACTATTTAGGCCGTTTGACAAAGTTGAAACAATCTGGCATAGTGGAAGACTTTATAACTGCTTTTGAGCGATTAGATTTCTGCACATAGGGCATGTCTAATGCTTTTTTCTGAGAATGCTTTATCAGTGGCCTCAAGGATGAGATCCGTGCCGACGTCCTCATGGCTTTCCCTCAAAGTTGGGTGGAAGATACTAAAAGAGACAAGGAAGCAAAACAAGTTGTCTCTTCTCAAACCAGAAAACCCTCCATTCCTCGCCCTAAACCAATCACTTCCCCTCCTCCTTCTTCTCCACTAAAGATCCAGAAATTGACCCGGGAAGAAATGGATGAACACCAACTCAAGGGCCTTTGTTATAATTGTGATGACAAATATTTTCCTGGGCACAAGTGTAAGGAACAAAATATTTTTATGGCCATTTCTGAGGATGTTTATGAAGAAGATGTCGAGGCTCCCCGGGTGGCTGAGTCACCCGAACCCATTGACATGAATCAACCTTCTGACCCTCCAAAAGTTGAACTGGTCATTTCCCTGAATACTCTCACTGACTTCTCTGCTCCCCAAACCCTCAAGCTAATTGGTTACATTAAGCATCGTATTGTCATCATCCTAGTTGATAGTGGAAGAACCCATAATTTTATTCATCGCCGCATTGCCCAAGAAACTAATTGTTATATCCGAGCAGTCAACAAATTTCAAATCATGATTGCGAATTGTGGGTCCATGAAATGTGGGGGGCGTTGTGAAAATGTGCGTCTCCAAATTGGTCAGCACCACATGAAATCTCATATGTTTTCTATTGACATAGGTGATTGTGATATTGTATTGGGTGTTGAATGGTGTTGGCCCTTGACAAAGTTTTGGAGATCCTTGGTTACTTTTGACCTATTTTGGGACTTCAACAAGCTATTGAAGGCAGAGTGCAAGTCGAAGCAGAGATCGCAGGATCTCGGCCCCTTTTTAGGGATTTTTGGGTTTTGGGATTATGTAACGGGTATGGGGATGTCGGCCCATGGGTTTACCCATGTTTAGGCCCTTTTGTAATGTATAAATAGAAAGCTATGCAATGTAAGTAGGGCGCAAGGGTGTGATGCTAAGTGCTAAGTGAAAGTGATAGTTGTACATGCTTTGCACATACTGTGTGAGACTTGCAAATGAAAGTGACTATAAGAGATTGTGTAAAGGCTTTGTGCTGTAACCTAGCTTGGGGAAGGAGGATCTGGCGGGGTGCACGCAGATCTCCTGTTCTATGCAGAGTAGGACCTTATGGCTCTGTGCATGTAGACGATTGACAAAGGATAATAAAGAAGATCAAGAGTTGGTGGACGTAGCCCTAGGCTGGGGGTGAACCACGTATATCATGTGTTATGGTTGCTTTGTGCATTATGGTTGTTGTGTTGTTTATGTGATTTATGTTTAGTGCCATAATGTATGCTTAGTTGGATAAGATATGATATCTAAGTGCTTAGTGATGTAAATGTATGCTAGATATGATCTATGTTGATATGCTTAGTGCTTGAGTGTATTAGATCTGAGTGAATACTGCGCTTCTCTGTAATTAGGGTTTTATCTGCGCTATAGACAAAGGTTGAATACTAATGAACTATAACTACTAAGTKMTMTGTTAGAGTGTTCTAATCACARATCTGTGTCCCAGCTAAGGTTGCAGACATATGAGTCCTGCAACCACCCCTGCCTCTACCTTGGGTGAGACTTCATCTGCTTCGCAGGTGTTGCCGAAAGGGCCGATAGTTAGGGTTTTGTTGGTGTGTTGTTGAAATGTTGAACCCTGGGTCAACCCCTGTGCCAAAAAATGGTTCCTTTGTTGGGATCTGAAACTGTGATTGTTGGGAACTGAAGAAAATAAATAAAGCTATGTGCGTAGATCTGTTGCTTTAGTGCGCAATATTCTATTTTGTGAAGCTCTGTGCTAAGAAGGGAAGTGGATCTGAAGAAAAGAGGTAAGAGTAGTGAAATTTTTTAGATATGAAAGATTTGTGCTCTGTTGAAGGAAAGATAAGTGGATTTTTTTGTTTCAAAAGTATGGATCTATGTGTGTTTGATAAAATTTTTCCTAGTCTGAAAACTAGAGCACAGTTAGAAGAAAGAAGGTTTGATATGAGTAGATCTGGTAGAAATAATGAAAGATATGTTATTCCTATGCATAGAAAGAATGTTTGGGCTAACAAATGGATGTAGGATTCTAGAAAGAGTTTTTTCCAGGTTAGCTACTATGATCCTAGTGCGCATTACAAGAAAAGTTGGGGATCATTTAAGTGGAAGAGAGGATTAACCCTTTATTACAGCTGCAGAAGGCTGAGCCATCTTGCTAAGGATTTCCCTGCTAGAAGACCTAGTTGTTTTTGTTGTAAATCTATGGACCATGATGTTCTGGATTGCCCTAGAATGATTGCTAAGGTTGAAAGAATGAATACGAGACAAGAAAACCGTGAAAAAGGTCAAGAAACTGAGACCATGCAGAACCCCAGAAAGAATTGGAGACTGTAGTACTACAAATGAAAGAAACCTTGAATGACCACATAGATATCAACTTATTAGAGATCTTCAAAGAGAAGGAGTGCATAGAAACAAGAATAGGAGACTTTGACATAGACCGTGTTCTGGATGAGGAAACACATGTGAATATTATGAAAAAAAGTACTTGGGAAATTTTTGGAAAGCCTGCTATGATTCCTTCATTGGGAGGAATAGGATTATTTAGAGGAAATTTGATAACCCTATGTGGAAGACTTACCCAGCCATCTATGAGTGCTCATGGAACTTCGACAGAAGAAGAATTTGAGGTTGTTAAATTTATTGAGAGTAGCGCCACATTTGATATGTTACTAGGAAAAACCTGGATTGAGAAATATCAGATCTAAAGAAAAAAAGAAGAGGAAGCTCTAGAACAGAAAAATAAAGAATTGAGAGATTTCATGGCTAAGAGGATAGCACACTTACTAAAAGAACAAGAAAACCAGTCGAAGCTACAGAGGACCAAAAATCTGGATGTCGAAGTTGAAAGAACACAAGCAGACCTGAAACACCGGTTTGTACAAGAAAGTAAATCACCTACCCCCGACAGAGAAGAAGTATTGGCCTTGAATCCTACGCAAGACCATCAACAACGTGAAGTTACTATGCCAAGAGGTGATACGAATTAGAATGGGAAGAGGAACCTAGTAATGCAGATCACAAGGAAGAAAGCTAGAAAGCTCGACAAGAAGAAAGCAAAGTTGGAGAAATTACAGGAAGTTCTAGAGAAGGCTTCACAGAAGGAAGGTCTCCAGAATTCGAACTTCGCCAGAATATCAGAACAACTTAGATTGGAACTTCACCATGGCGGAGCGATATGACCATTGGAGGCATTATAACTGTTAGCTTGACATTCCCGAATGATTAGAACATTAGTTATGATCAGAAAGCTCGCCATCGAACCATTGGGACCACACCGTAACGGATAGATTGCATTGATGAAGGCTTCTTGTCCGTTGAAAGGATCTGTTACATCGTTGTCTACTTATCCCGTCGACTGTTGCGCCGAACACACTTTCGCGAATCATATCCAAGCCAACAAGAGAACTCATTGTTACTGTGCTGTGCTTATTGAGACCTTGCCATCCATTCCGTTGCATTAAGTATTTGTTCATCAACCTGAGATATCCGATCTGGAGCGTGCATGTTGGATGAGCTCAATGTTGTGGAGAATTCAGTAGATGAAGTTTTAATTGATATAATGGCAGAGAGAGTGATGTCCATAGGATTTCAAGCTTCATCGACACGAGGAGTGCAAGCCTCCCTGTCCACTTCTTGCGGATTCAGACCATCCCGAGCTGCATATGAGAAAAGAACCAAGCATCGAGATGACTTGGAAAACATGAAGTTAATCTCGACTATCCTACCCGACTACATCCCGCCACTGGCCAGTGTGGTGAATCATGACAGTGTCCCCAGGGACTTCGACTACACCTTGGTCACTGCGTACCTCCCGAAGGGAATACGCACAGGCAATCCTAAGCTGGATAAGATCATGACACTAAAGATCAACGACTTTAACCTAGGGGATCGCAAGAAATTCAACATGCTCGCTCCTCACTGGTATTTGACTAGGACGAAGGGGAAGAAGTCGAGGATAATCCCCCAACCATGGACTATGGACCTCGTTCAGTCCACAATCCTGAACGTGATGAAAATACCCCATTTTGGAAGGAACCAGGAGGTTAACACGTGCGTTAAGATCCTGCTGTCGAGCTTCCATGGAATTTATTTGTGGCTAGATAGATGCATCAACGTCGATCCGGTGCTAATCCATCAGATCACTAGATTGAGCATGCAGGGACCAGAACCACAAGACTTTTACCTAGGGAAGGCTGCAGACCGCGCCCTAGTGCAGAAGATTAAAGATAGATAAAACGATGTGGAGAAGGGAAAGCGAGGCTACAAGGTAGCCTCCATCCAGAATGGCACAGTGCACCTTGATTTCCAGTTGATTGCTGGTAAGCTAGTCTGGAAGAACAGACCCACACAGGTCACAGGATTTGCTGTTGACCTCGCTGGAAAATGAGTGGAGGGGCTACAGATGAATTGGGAAAAATACTTAGTGAACCAGTTAGACCAAGACTGCTGCGAAGCTCAGGATCAGGGCTATGAGTTCCATTTTAGTTGGCTGCTGATCCTCATCGCGTTCATAGCTTGGGAGATACCGGAAGGTGCGACCTTCCCTGAACTAGAGCCATATGTACCCTTAGCCGCGGAGTTCACTTCGCTATGGTATTCAAGCGATATGGGGAAAAAATGGCAATCAAACGCGGTGTTCCACACCTACTACCTACATTTAAAGAGGGATATTGAGGCTGTCCCTCGTATAACGCCGAACACCCTGCACAGGTTCATGCCATTTGTCAAATTCCACGTAGATAGACATTTTATCTGCATCACTGTATGGAGATGAACACAAAGAAGTACTACAAAGTTATTACAAACTCACAGAGGAGGACCTAGAAGAAATAACTAAGGAGTGGCCCACATAGCTCCTTATTCCTATTGACCCCGCAGAACTGTTCGATCCCGAACTAGTTGGAAGCCCGATGATCACTCGTGAAGGTCATGATACACCTGGAACTAGTATAAGGAAGAAGACAAACAAAAGAAGTCCAACAGCTGAGCAGTGCATTAGAAGAAACTGCTTCAGAATCACTTGGAGGAGGAGGTGATGACGAAGTAGATAAAGAAGAGACCAATGGAAAAGAAGATCAACAGAAGCCAGGAGAAGTAACACTGCCTAGGGTTCCCGTTGATGAGGCCGATCCATCTAAGAAAAGAAAGGTTTGTCCCATGAAACCTACATCACGGAGGATATCCAGAGCTAGTAAGACCAAACTGAAGACTGTGCTCACGCTCGATGACTTCAACTTCATCATCGCAGCTGTGTCAGATGCTTCAAAAGATCTTTTACATAGAAATGAAGCTAAGAAAGAGACCATGTATGGAAAAATTGAAGCAAAACTACGCGGGGTACAACATGCCCTTCACTCCAGCCGCACAGTGTCCACTTTTCCCCTGCCATTAGAAGAACCAGAGTTGGGAGATGAGCCTACCCAACTCCGCAGACTAGCCCATGTGACCGAAGCTCACCTTTGTCGCGCACAGGAAGAAACAGAACAGGCCACATTGGCCCTGAAGCAAGCACAAGAGGAAGTAATAGAACAACACAAGGTTGCGTAGCAGGAGAAGGCTGCCCTCCAAGAATAGTTTGAAGAGGAAAAGACACATATCTAGCATGAGAAAGAATAACTGCTCGCGGAGCATGTTGGCATAAAATAAGCAGTCAGTAGAGAACTTCGCTTTGTGACGGGCTTAGAACAACTGAACGAAGACCCAGTAGAGCATCAAGTGACGAGGCTTGCTGAATCCATTCAACAAATTCAATAGAGAATAACAGATCTAGAGCTACAAACAGTGCCAAGCACTCTGCAGGATGTGTGAGATCAAAGAGAAGCCATTTCCCAGAGCGCAGTTGAGAGAATCAAGGCCTTCGCCATGGAATGTAAACATCTAAGTGATCACAGTGCGTGTACTTATGAGCAACTCACTGAGGATCCTGAATTGAAGGCATTGGAGTCACAAATCTAGGAGGCAAAGCAACACGCAATAACAATTCAGGCACAATTAAATCTCCTGTCAACAGTTGAAAAGATTAAGCGATCCCAAGAACAACACACTGTTCAACAGCAGGTTCACACCATACAGAGAAAAGTCATGGAAGTGACTTAGAAGCTCCAGCCAGTCCAGGATGCATCTTGTCAACTGTTTGAAGAGACTGAAGTCTGAGGAGAAGAACTAGAACAGGTAGTCACTGCAGTTGAGAAACGCTTGGAAGGACCGATGAATGAGGCAGTTCTTCAGGAGTTCGTCGAGGAGGAGGCCTTGGTGCAACAACAGGTCGAAGCAGCTTGAGCCAAGCTCAAGGCATTTGAGGTAGAATTACCTAGAGAAAAGTGACTCGGGACAAGTCACATGTGAGTGTTGGGGGCTTGTTGGCCATTGACCAAGTTTTGGACATCCTTGGTCACTTTTGACCTATTTTGGGACTTCGACAGGCTGTCAAACGCAGAGCGCAAGTCGAAGCAGAGATCGCGGGATCTCGACCCCTTTTTAGGGATTTTTGGGTTTTGGGCTTATGTAACGGGTATGGGGATGTAGGCCCATGGGTTTACCCATGTTTAGGCCCTTTTGTAATGTATAAATAGAAAGATAGCTGATATAAGTAGGGAACAAGGGTGTGATGCTAAGTGCTAAGTGCAATTGATAGTTGTACATGCTTTGCACATACTGTGTGAGACTTGCAAGGCTAAGTGCAAGTGACTGTATGATCCAGATTTAAGTATGAACACAATGAAATATAGAAATACACATAAATGCAGAGATGCAGTGGAAATAAGACTTCATTTCATTAATAACAAATGACTGAAAAATGCTTACAGACAGAATGGAAATAAACTAGCTAGGGCGCTGGTAGCTTATCTATGAGAAGAGATGTGG
>SNQJ01S0211006.1:0-24325 GCA_010110895.2 Picea sitchensis | reverse complement strand
AAATTTCAGAGGTACACACTTGTATATAAGTTATATCATGAGGGTTTTTGCAGGAGATGTACACTTGGCAAAAGGACATTCGTTCAAGTAGTGATAATAGATCCAAAGGGATCTTAGATCTAGTGCACTCAGAGGAAGCTCAATAGTTGGAGGTGGCAGTGGTGATGTCTCCTACAATATATGACAACTCAAAATCAAATGGAATAGAAACAACAAGACTCCAGGTTGTCATATCAGGTTTGATATTTCATATTGTTGCATCTTAAGTAAATGTTGTAACTGGGACAACAATCTTTAGAGTTCTATTATTGTTCAATACCTTTGCTATCAAGTTTTTAGTAAAACTTGAGTATTGTTGGTACGATGATCATTATGTAAATGCTCACTATTTAGTAATAATGATGCATTTATTTACAAGATGAAATTAATCTCTTCTAGGAGATGCTCTTGGTTATTGTCTTTTCCCTAGGAAGGTTACCCTGTAAATTCCATGGAAGTTACCATGGAGATGTTCTTTTGTTTTGTTACGGAAAGATTACCATGGAGGAATGTTTGGTCACAAAACTGGAGAAGTGTTGTTCTTGTTCTTACTCTTTTTCTTGTTTTGGGTAGGTTACCATGAATAAATAATTAGAAGAATGTTGTTCTTGTCTGATATTTTCCCTTGTTATTTCTCTTGTTTCGGGCAGGTCACATATGGCAACTTTGAGAGGGAGATCTAGTGATGGTTGGAGGAGGAAACATATTAGATGGTCTCTAGTTTGAGACATGGATGAGACTATCTAGACATAGAGTTGTGTACATGACAATATACATCCATGTATTGAAGGCGAAGAGGACAAAGTTATAAACTTTTGTAAATAAGGATACTCTTGTGGGATACAAAGTGTTCCATATAAAGATTGATAGTGACAAGTAGAAGTATTTGAAGGATGACCATACAAATCCGTCTAGTTCAAGTTATTCATCCTTCACACGATTAGTAGAGATAGCAGGGCAAATATATCTACCTATAGATGTTATAGTGACAAAGAAGAGGCCATCATGGATTTATGATACTTTGCAAGATGCAGAGAGGCATGAAACTCCCTGTGATGCTTTCATGGAAATAAAACGACCTCTGAGTTTTTTGTGTTACATAGAGTCACCATTATGAAGAGGAGTAGGTGGCTCCACCAGTGGTGAGGTAGGTGGCCCCACCAAGTATTAGCTTAGAAGGAGCTAGAGCTTAGAGGGTGTCAACCCTTAGGATCTAGTAGGGAGGAGTATCCTCCTAGGAAAATTCATAGGAGATCAAACTTCAGAGGAGGTCAACAAGTGTAGAGAGATAAGTTTGCTCCAGACATTGTACAGAATCAGAGGGAGTCAAGTTCTAGAGGGAGCATACAGAATCAGAGTGTGCCTAATATCATAGAGTCACTTGGCTCAACAAGAGATTCAATCATTTAGAGGGAGTTCCCCCTCAAATTTAGGTGGGAAAGAGACATCTTCCAGAACTGATAGATAGGTGATAGAGGGAGTTGGACTTAGAATTCGAGGTGGAGGATCTTGGCCATATGTACTATTGGGATTAGAGGTATGATAGAGATCAGATGAGATATTCCTCAGTCAGGTGATACTGATGAGGTTCGATATGATGGAATACAAGTCCATGGATACACCTTTGATGAAAAATTTGAAGGAGTTAAGTGATTCTACTTTAGATTCAGATTTGGTGGATTGCACGACGTACATGTAGTTGATTCAATCCTAAATGCACCTGGTTAACACCATGATGGAAATTTGCTTTGCACATTGAGACAATTTATGGTAGAGTTGAGACACTACCATTGGGTTGCAACAAAGCATGTGTTAAGGTACCTACATGGTACAATTGGATATGGCCTCATATATGTCTTAGGTGGTGAAGTGAGGTTGCAGGGATATACAAATTCTGACTAAGCAGGGAGTACAATAGATAGATTGAGCACCTTGGATCAATCATGATTTCAGGAAAGAAGGTATCTATATAACTCATTATAGCAGAGAAAAAGTATATCGCAACCAGTGTCACAATTCATGAAGCAGTGTGGCTTCAGAAGCTTCTTGCAGGACTTCATCCTAGACATGGTGCATAAGGGAGTAATGAAACTCTAGTATATATCCATAGATGATCTGATTGTAGATCATCTGAGACATGATACATAAGGGAGCAGTGAAGCTTCAATATCCAGAGATGAGCTTGGCATGATGCAAAACGTCTCCCTCACTAAGAGGGAGTGTTGATGTTTCAGGCAACATCGAGCAAACATTCTCCTCTGATAGCCATGTGACTTGGCTAAGGAGAATGACCCATGATAATTATTTATCCTTGATCATGTGATTTGAAAAGGACCGACAAACATTTGATGTGTTGATGCTCCTCCAGATGGAAGTACCAAGTTGAAATTATCCTAAGATGACCATGGGACTTGGCTAAGGAGAATGGTCCAAGCGTAGTATTTATCCTTGATTATGTGACTGGACAAGGACCTGTTGGGTTGTTTTATTGTTTGCAGTGAAAGTATAGTTGAGGTGAATTGAATGATGGTCAAAGTTGAGGTATATCGAAAACATCGACAACAAGTCAAAGTCAAGGTGGATTGACAATAGGTCGAAGTCGAGGTAGATCAAAAACAAGTTGAAGGTCGAGGAAGTCAATTGGGTAAAGTCGAAGTCGAAGATATCAACGAAAAGTCAGCCAACAAGAGGTCAAAGTGAAGGCATGAGATGACCAACTAGAGACCGAATGAAGGCCGACTAGTAAACTCGACTTGGAGTCGACAGTAACAAAATCCCCGGATTTGCAATATTTGTAGCCAATGATATACATATATTTGTAACCATTTTTTAGGCGCCAATATTTAGGGTTTTGCCTATTGTAAAGACTATAAAGAGGTGTGTTGTAAGGCCGTAAAGGATTTTGTTGTAAGGTAATCATAGAATGCACATTTACAGGTTAATGCATGTGTAAGAGTAGGTTGCTGGTCATGCATATGTAAGCTGAATTGGCTACAAGGTTGTTCTTGCATGTGCAAGAGGGTATGATGTAGGTTCTGTCTTAGGTGTGGACCAAGGTTAGACATGTACAATTTTATTCCGATTGAATAAGACAACAAGAGAGAAGAATGCTCAAAGGAATGTTGGTTTTCCCGGTTAAGGGTTTCCAGGGTAAAATCTCGGTGTACAGTGTGATTGCTTGTGTCATTTGCATTCTTTATTAAATTCTTCATATGTTTTGCTAGGATTAGTGTGGAAGTGTATTTCATTTCCTGACATATGGTATTAGAGCCTAGGTCTGCCATGGAAGGTGAGTTATTAGAGTGGTGTAATGATTTGGCGAGTATATCATTTATTGATTTGCAAATATTGAATTTGAGAACTAAACCCTAGGTATAGTAAGAGTCGTAAGTCATAAATTGTGTTAAAGATCGCGGTAAAGAATGGCGAGCAGTTCCAAAATAGAGATAGAAAAATTCAATGGATAGAATTTTGAGCTTTGAAATATTAAAATGGAAGATCTTCTTCTAGATCGAGAACAATGGAYAATGGTCTATCTAGGTACCCAACCAATAGGCATGTCAATGGAAGAATGGGAGAAACTCGAAATAAAAGMAAGTAGTATGATATGGCCTTGTCTTGTAGATTTAGTGTTGTTGAATGTCTCGGGTGAAGATTCGACCAAGAAACTATGGGACAAGTTGGGAATCTTATACCAATCGAAATATCTGGTAAATAAGTTGTTTCTCAGAAAGACACTGTATCTTCTGAGGATGAGTGATGGAAGTACGATGACTGAGCATTTAAATGTGTTTAATACCGTGTTAAGCCAGTTATCATCTATGGATATAAAGATCACTGAGGAGGAGAAGTGTATCATCCTATTATGTTCTTTCCAGACTCCTCAGATAGCTTAGTCATGGATATTGGGAATAATAAAACCACACTAGTGCTAGAGGACAATGTTGCTTCTATCCTGTTGGAAGAAATGAGAAGGAAGAACACAAAAGGATTGACCAAAGATGCTCTGGTAGTGAGAGGTCGACCGATAGACAGAGATAAAGGAAGATTCTCCAGTAGAATGTATAAGTCGAAGGGTAAATCTAAATCCTCAGTTCAGTCGACATGATGCTAGAAATGAGATAAATATGGGAATTATAAAAAGGATTGTAAGTCGAAGGAAACAAAAGGCAGTGCTGGATCCGATGAGAAGTAGTTGAATGAGAGAAATATGACCTCAGAGAAGGGAGGTGATGTGTACCTGGCGTTGACCAATACACAGTCAGATCAAGATGTTTGGTTAATTGAATCATGAGCATCCTATGATATGACACCACATAAATAATGGTTCTGTGAATATGAACAATAATATGGGGGTGATGTGTTCTTGGGGGATGACCTGACAATCATAATTGTTAGACGGGGAAGAGTCTGACTAAAACTGCAGGATAGGAGAAAAAGAACCCTTCCTGGTGTGCTACACATTCCGGGTTTGGAAAGAAACCTGATATCTGTAAGTAATATGAGTGATGTAGGTGTGCATGCTCTATTTCAGAAGAATTCATGTAAGATGGTCAGAGGTGTGATGCTATTAATGAAAGGAGTTCATATTGGTACCTTGTACAATTTGTTAGGGAATGTCAACTCAATTGGATGAAACAACATCGTTGCTCCTGAAATCGACTTGACTGCGACTTGAATCGACTTGATGTCGACACAACTCAACTTGATTTGAGACAAGATGGTTCAAACCATCTCGAGAAGACACGATGAACTCGACCCGACTAGGTTATGGCACAAGAGGATGGGACACATTGGAGAAAAAGGACTTCGAACCATGCAAAACAAAGGTATGGTTGAAGGTTTTCCTGAATGTGTTTTAGAAGTCGAATTTTGTGAGCATTGCATATATGGGAAACAAAGTCGGGTGTGGTTCCCATCTGGAGTGACAAGGGAAAATGGGATTCTAGAATTGGTGCATAGTGATTTGTTTGGCTTGGTTACAGTGCCTTCACTTGGTGTATCCCTATATTATGTCTCCTTTATAGATGATTTTTCGAGGAAGGCATGGACATTTTTCCTGAGGAAGAATTCAAAGGTTTTCAAGAGATTTAAGGAGTTTAAAGCTCTTGTGGAAAAATAAACAGAGAAGAGGATTAAAGTGTTGAGAATTGACAATGGTGGTGAATTATGTGAAAAAATAATTTGATCAGTTCTTTAAGTAGTGTGGAATAGAACATCAAAATACTACACCATATACACTGCAAAAAAATGGAGTTGTTGAGAGAATGAATAGAATGTTGATGGACAAGGCAAGGAACATGCTCAGTGGTGCTGGGCTCGCATAAGAATTTTGGGCGGAGGCAGTCAAGGCTGCAAGATATCTAGTGAATATGTCTCCTTTGTCGGTGCTAGTCGACATGACTCCAAATGGGGTATGCTCTAGTAAGGCATCGGTGGCACATCTCAAAGTATCTGGCTGTGATGCATTTGTGCATGTTCCCAAGGAAAAGAGGAGTAATCTAGACAAGAAGGTAGTCAAGTGTATTTTCATTGGATACAAAGAAGGGATGAAAGGATATAATCTCTAGGATCTTGCATCAAGGAGAATAATGTGCAGTTGAGATGTGGTATTCAAAGAAGTTGAAGGTAAATCTGAGCCTGAGGAAGATGTTCAGACAAAGAGTAATACTGATATGGTGTGGTTTGAACTGAGGAATGAAGAAGATGATTCAGATGAGTCGAATGAATCTAGGGAAGAGGTGGAACAATAGGCTTTGGTGGTAAGGAGGTCAGAAAGAGTAATAAAAATAGTCGAAAGGTATATTCCTCCCGACTTCCATTCTGCATTCATGTTAACTACCATCAACGATGAGCCCAAGTCGGTTGGTGAGGCAGTCAAATCGACAAAGGGTAAACTATGGAAGGATGCCATGGTCGAAGAGATGGAATCCTTGTACAAGAATGAGACATGGGATTTAATCAAGTTACCTAGTGGAATAATTGCCGTCGATAGCAAGTGGGTGTTCAAGAAGAAGAGGAATGCCATAGGACAAGTTGAGAAGTTCAAAGCTCGATTGGTAGAGAAAGGATATTCCCAAGTCGAGGGAGTCGACTTTGGTGATATTTTTTGCTTTGTTGAAAACCTAACTTCCATTAGAGTACTAATGTATTTGGCTGCAACATTCGATATAGAATATATGGATGGTGAAGACAACGTTCCTACATGGGGACCCAGAAGAATAAATCTACATGAAACAACCTGAAGGATTTGTAGTAAAGGACAAGCAAGAGTTGGTGTGCAAAATCAAAAGATCCCTTTATGGTCTAAAGAAATCACCAAGGATGTGGTACAAGAAATTTGAAACCTACATCCTTAGTTTAGGATTGGTGAGTAGAAAAGCTGATCACTTCATAAATTCTAAGGAAGAAGGTGGGCATTTCATATATGTAGATTTGTACGTCGATGACATGTTGCTGATTGGAAACAATATGGACACAATAAAGGAGGTGTAGAAGCAACTATTCTCCAAGTTCGACATGAAGGATCTCAGTGTAGCTAACTTCATTATGGGAATAGATATTAAGAGAGATAAAGCCACTAGAAAGATATGGTTGAATCATACGAAGTATATTGAAACAATTCTAAAATGATTCAACATGTAGGATTGAAAAATGATGAAGGTGCCAATTCTAATGGGAGAAAGGCTTACTTCTGAGCAGTGTCCAAATACACATGAAGAGATAGAGGACATGACACGTGTTCCCTATGCAAGTGCGGTTGGTAGTCTAATGTATGCAATGGAATGCACTCGACTAGACATTTCCCATGCAGTGGGAGTGTTGAGAAGGTACATGTCGACACCTGGAAAGGAGCATTGGACAACTGTTAAGAGAGTATTCAAGTATTTGTGTGGCAGAAAGGACTATGCTATATACTACCAAGGAAGACCTGTAGGTGGCAGTGGTAAATTATATGTACATGGATTTGTCGACGTAGACTGGGCTAGAGATCTGGCTTGATGGAGGTCGACCAACAGATATGTCTTCAAGATGTTCGGTGGTGCAATAAGCTAGATGAGTAAGCAACAGGCGGTTGTAGCCTTGTTGACAAAAAATTTTGAATACATGACGACCACTCATGGAAGAAAAGAAGTGGTATGGATTTAAAGGTCGTGTTCAAGAATCGGGTTTGAGCAGAGAGCTATGAAGGTAAGTTGTGACAGTTAAAGCACAACATTTCTGGCAAAGAACCCTGCTTATCATTCAAATACTAAGCACATTGATGTACAATACCATTTCATAAGAGACATGGTGGAAAGTAACAAGGTGCTACTAGATAAAGTAGACACGTTGGAAAACATAACAGATTCGTTGACCAATTTTGTGAGTGCTGTGAAGTTCTCTTGGTGCAGAGAGACAATGGGAATTGTTGCCTTGGGTCTGTGAGCGAAAGTTCAGGAATCTCCCATTTCAAAAAAGAAGACAACAAGTGGGAGAATGTTGGGTTGTTATATTATTTGCATTGAAATTCTAGTCGAGGTGAATCGAATGATGGTCAAAGTCGAGTTAGATCGACAACATTGACAACAAGTCGAAGTCGAGGTGGATTGACAACAAGTCGAAGTCGAGGTAGATTGACAACAAGTCGAAGGTCGAGGAAGTCGACCTGGTAAAGTCAAAGTTGAAGATATCAATGACAAGTCAACCAACAAGAGGTCAAAGTGTGGGTGTGAGACGATCGACTAGATATTGAATGAAGGACGACTGGTAGTTGACTGGTAAACCTGATTTGGAATCAACTGTAACAAAATCCCGAGATTTGTGGGATTTGTAGCCAATGATATGCATATATATGTAACCACTTTTTGGGCACCAATATTTAGGGTTTTGCATGTTGTAAAGCCTATAAAAAGGCATGTTGTAAGGCCATAAAGGTTGATGTTGTAAGGTAATCATAGAATTCACTTTTGCAAGTTAATGCATGTGGAAGTGTAGGTTGTTGGTCTTGCATATGTAAGCCAATTTGGCTACAAGGTTGTTCTTGCATGTGCAAAAGGGTATGATGTCGATTGTGTCTTAGGTGTGGACCAAGGTTAGACATGTAGCATTTTATTCTGATTGAATAAGAAAACAAGAGAGAATAACACTCAAAGGAATGCGGGTTTTCCTGATTAAGGGTTTCCAGGGTAAAATATCAGTGTACTGTGTGATTTCTTGTGTCAATTTTGTTCTTGATTAAATTCTTCCTCTCTTCTGCTAGGATTAGTGTGGAAGTGTCTTTCATTTACTGACAGGACTGATGAAGAATTGAGGTACATATGCATTAGGAAGACATTCTCCTCCAATGGCCATATGACTTGGCTAAGGAGAATGGCCTAGGGCATTGATGTTCTCCATGTATTAACATCGTGAAAATATTCTCCTCTGATGGCCATGTGACTTGGCTAAGGAGAATGGCCTAGGGCATAGATGTTCTCCATGTATTAACATCGAGCATACATTCTACTCCAATGTCCATGTGACTTTGCTAAGGAGAGTGGCCCAGGTGTGGTCTCTATCCTTGATCATGTGACTTGACAAGTATTGACAGAGACCCAAAGTGCTATGTGGGAGAAGCATACATCAACTAGGTGCTATGTGGGAGAATTATAAATCCACTAGGTGCATGGTAGAGAAGACTACATCAACTAGGCTGAAGGACAACCTTTGTATGACAGAAGAAATCCAAGTATAGAGAATGTCTCCCTCGTTGAGAGGGAGTGTTGAAGTTTTGCAATTTTGGGTAGTCATTCTCCACAAGGAAGTACAAGAAGACCCATTTGACCATTAATAAATCCCTAAGAAGAAATTGAAGACTCAGGAAGAGAGTTTGGCCCCACTAATAAAAGATAGAAAACAATAAAGTGAAATTGAATATCCATAATGGAAATTTTTCCCCACATAAAAAAAATAGTCGCCTGGACAAGTATAAATACAGGTAGGGTCATTCATTTGGACATAGACAACTCTCCTTTTGCAGTGTGCACTAGGAAGTTGTTAGTTGCAGTTGTGTTATTTCATTATATCTTGGAGTCCTGGTTATCTTGGTGAGTGTGCCACACTTGGAGAGGATCTAGAATTGGAGAAGTTGTCTCTTGGTTATATTTTGTCTATTCTAGTGAGACATTAGCTCTTGGAGATGCTAGGCTTGGGGAGGACATTTTTTGTATTGTATCTTGATATGAAGATCATGATGTACTGGTAATGTCTTGGACTGAATTCTTCTATAAGAAAGGTTGTTGGGTTTTCTCCTAAGGTTGGGTTTCCTAGGATAAATTCTTTTGTTCCCGTGTCTACTGTGCATGGTTAATGTTTCTAGATCTTGTTCTTTCCATTGCATTGTTATAGTTGAAATTTTCAGTGTATAGTCATTCTATGATAATTGTGGTATGAAAGTGAATCTTGTTTTGAAATCATAAGGAGATAACTATCAAGATCTGAGAATCAAAAAAATCAACACTATGGGTGAATTTCAGACGCACTATGGATGGAACTCCCTTCTTGAGAGCCTGTCATTGGGAGTTAATGAGTCATCGATGTTGCAAATTGTTGACATGATGAACCTCTTGTGCACTTTAGACTGTGGATCTCACATCATCAAATACTTTCCAGAATTAGTTTGAATTGTACCAGTGACCCACAAAAATGTCTTAATATATAACAATGACCCTCCAATTCCTTCCATTACAATAGTCTTTCGAACATCCTCTTTATATATCGCCATTACATTGATTTATTAACAACAACTAGGGTATATTTAATGATGATAGGGTATCTCACAACCTCCTGCTTCACATCCTCCCACTATATGTCCATTCACATTTAACCCTGCTATAATACCTTTTAAAGTATTCATTTTCTATCCAAACAGAAATCCCCCAATCTTTGAACAACACAAACAACATGATTCAAGTGTAATTCCCTTTCCTCTGCTTTGAATATATGCTAGTTTTTATCAAACATAGAACTAAAAATCCCATCATCTTGTATGATTTACATGAACACTTCCTTGGTTCCTTTTTATTTGATATATATATATATTTTAAATATTTTTTTTATTAAATTAAATTTGAATTTAACTATCATTATATATTTTATTTTATTTTAAAATGATCATTTATTAAAAATATTAAAAATTAACATTTAAAAAAAATAAAATAAAAAATAAATTTATATTATATTATTTTATTTTGTATTTTGTGCTTTGGTATGTGGAAAATGTATTATATATTCTTCTTTAAATATAAAATATAAAATGTGGTTTAAAAAAAATAAATATTTGTTTATTTATTAATTCAAAAAATTGAATAAATATTAAATATCATTTTTTTAAGAAACTGAAGATTTGTATATATATAAAGGTTGCGTCGATGTCCATTGGATGTAGCTTGGTTGGTTGGAAGGAATGGTTGTTACCCTCCCCACCCAGGTTCAATTCCTTGTAAGTGGCATGTGATGCCCTTAAATGAGTCTATAAGATACTCTTGTTGTTGAGTAAGATTCTCTTGATGTTGAGTCCCCAATATTCCGAAAATGCTCGGCCTCCCCACATTCTCTCATAGATTTCGGGGGGGTGGTTCCGTGGACATAGCAAGTACTTGTATTCGGTGTCGTGAACCACATGTAAACAAATAAAAAAAAGGTTGCGTCGAGGAAAAACAACATAAAAAATTTACAAAATTTGACTCTTCATAGTCATAGTTCATTTCTACTAGCATCCTAACATAGAAAACACAAAAAAACATATACATCTGGGCATCCCAATTGCCATATATTCTGATAAATTGTCCCATCAACAAAACACATTTAAAGTACATATTCAAGTTGTTGAATTGTTTACTAGTTCATCTTGCAGTTCAACTTGAATTTGTACATTGAATTAGAAAGTCAAATGATTGTAGAATTACAATCGAGAAATCCATTTTGCTTCGTTGATCCTTTGCTTTCTATGGAATTCCTCGATGAAAAATGTCTCAATAAACAAAAATTGCATCCCAAAATGTCACACAAGTTCGACTTTACCAAATATCTCGACTCTAGGCCCAAAAACTTAGTTCACCATAACATTTCTTCTCATGCTATGTTCATACTTCTATAACACAAATAGAAGAGGTAGGAAACCATTCAATCATTTGCATCTTAAATATTCTAAATGAGATTTTGTGGATAGATTGATTACAGACATAAATATTATAGAGAGTACTCGATAGGTTTGGTGCTTCAATGGTCATCTTAGCTCGAAGATTTTTCCTCACCCTTCTATGGGTGAATTTCATACGTACTATGGATGGAACTCCATTCTTGAGAGCTTGTCATCAGGAGTCAATGATTCATCGATGTTGCAAAGTGTCAACATGATGACCCTCTTATGCACTTTGGACTATGGATCTCACATGAGTCAATATTTTCCAGCCTCAGTTTGAATTGTATCAGTGACCCACAAAAATGTCCTAATATATAACAATGACCCTCCATTTCCTTCCATTCCAATAGTCTTTCGAATATTCTCTTTATATATCGCCACTACATTGCTTTATTAACAAGAACTAGGGTAGATTTAGTGATGAAATGGTATCTCACAACCTCCTGCTTCACATCCTCCCACTATATGTCCATTCACATTTAACCTTGCTAGAAGACCTTTTAAAATATTCATTTTCTATCCAAATATAAATCCCCCAATATTTGAACAATATAAACAACATGATTCACGTGTGTTGGCACAGGGGCAGACCTAGGGTTCAATGCTTCAACAACGCACCAACAAAACCCTAACTACTGGCCCTTTCGGCAACACTTGTGAAGCAGGCGAAGTATCACCCGAGGTAGAGGGAGGGGGGTTCTAGGACTCAGGTGTCTATAACCAAGCTGTGACACCTATCTGTGATTACAACACTTCGCAAGTACTTTAATAACACTTAGGAGATGATATGCATTAGTTCATTAGCTTCATTAACATCGTAGAATGAAATGCTATGATAGACCAACGCAGTAACAATAAAGATTAAGTAATTCACCACTTAGCACATAGCCATGAGTTAAATCTAGCATTCATTCATAAAGCACAAGTGAAGCACTAATAAACACCAGATCTATCCATTATACATAACAAAATCACTAAGCAGATAAATGACAAACACAACATAGCACAAAGTACACCAAAGACACAAGATATGCGTGGTTCACCCCAACATGGGTCTACACCCACCAAATGCTTTGTCTTATTTATTATTCTTCAATCCTCTTACATGCATCCGCTCTTGTGCACTAAGACACAGAGCCAAGCTTCGCAGAGGACAAGAGATCTGCGCACTGAGTGCCAGATCCTCCTTCCCAAAACTAGGTCACAACACAAAGCCAACTTCTCTATTTAGCACAGAGCCTTACATACACAATCTGTTGCATAGAGCAACCCAAAACTACTTGCACTGAGCCTTGCAAGCTATCTTTCACTTCCCTACTTCTACCATCTATTTATACTTTTACATTTCCTTACAAAAAGGCCTAAACATGGGTAAACCCATGGGCTAACATCCCATAACCCATTACAAAAACCCTAGTGAACCTTTTGCTGGGTCCACTTAGCCCACAAAACAAGTGAGATCCGTGATCTCATCTCTAGTATGGCGCAACATCTTCAATCCTCGCGTCGAAGTCCAAAATGTGGTCCAAACCTAACCAAGGTTTCCTCAAAACTTGGTCAAGGGCCAACAATGTGTCATTCCATTTCCTTTGCTTTGAAGATATGCTAGTTTTTATCAAACATAAACTAAAAAGCCCATCATCTTGTATGATGTACATGAACACTTCCTTGGTTCCTTTTTATTTTCTTTTATTTATTTATATATTTTTAATTAAATTAAATTTGAATTTAATTGTCATTATATATTTTATTTTATTTTAAAATGATCAATTATTAAAAATATTAAAAATTAACATTAAAAAAAAATTAAATCAAATTTATATTATATTATAATTAATATTTATTTATTTTTATATTTTGTGCTTCGATACATGGAAAATGTATTCTATATTCTCCTTTAAATATAAAATATAAAATGTAGTTTTAATTTTTTTTTAATATTTGTTTATTTATTAATTCAAAAAATTGATTAAATATTAAATATCATTTTTTTTGCGTCGATGTCCATTGAATGTAGCTTGGGTGGTTGGGAGGAATGGTTGTTACCCCACCCAGGTTCAATTCCTTGTAAGTGACATGTGATGCCCTTAAATGGATCTATAAGATACTCTTGTTGTTGAGTAAGATGCTCTTGATGTTTAGCTCCCAATATTATGAAAATTCTTGACCTCCCCCGTTCTCTCGCAAATTTCAGAGGGGGTTTTCCGTGGATGTAGCGAGTACCAGTCTTCAGTGTCGTGAACTACATGTAAAAATAAATAAAGGTTGCGTCGAGGCAAAACAACATCAAAATTTTACAAAATTTGACTATTCATAGTCATAGTTCATTTGTACTAGCCTCCTATCATAGAAAACATGAAAAAACATATGCATTCGGTCATCCCAACTGCCATATATTATGATAAATTGGCCCATCAAAAAATGCGTTTAAAGTACATATTCAAGTTGTCGAATTATTTACTGGTTCATCCCGCAGTTCAACTTAAGTTTGTACATTGTCTTCTATGTCCATTGGCTCTACTTCCCCACCTTCTTGATCAGTACCAGACTGTCTAGCCTGAGAATTCCTTGGAATTTGATTTTTGGACCCTGAATTGGAGTGTTGGGGCAACTCCCTTGCTATGAAATAGTTGCGTTCCTGCTCTAAAGTATCCATCCTTTAAAGTAGCCTCACCACAATTTGCTCTAATTCATTTATCTGATGTCTTTCCTCCTCTCTTTCTCGAAATTGCTTGAGTTCCTGTTCCAAATGATCCATTCTTTGCAATAGTATTGCCACTGTTTTCTCTAGTGCAAATGTTCTCTGCTTTTCTTGGTCAAAGCTATTGATTATGTGGAAGAGAACATTGACCATATGTTCCATGTTGTTGAATTTGAATGCAAATTCTCCAATTTAGCTCCTAGAACCCTCAAAGATATCATTGTGCCTCCTTAATATGCATTTTATTTCACTCCATGATGGGTCCATTGTTTGATAGCCTCTCCAATCCAATTTGTCACACTTTCGATTATTGGCAACCACAGGACAAAAAAAAATTGGGCCTCATATAACCACAAAGAACTAGATGGTCTTAGTATTGAAAAAGTGGTTATGGATATTTTTGAATCTCTGATATGTGAGGGTTTCAAAATTAATACCCAACCATACCTGGACTTTGCTACGAAAACCCTAGATATAACTACATATAACAGGAGAGGGTTTAGAACTGTCAATTTGGGGCAGGATATGAACAAGAGTGTGGCCGAATTGAAACTCAAAGGAGAATTTTAGTCCAGGAGAAGGGAACAAAGGAAAACCTAAACCAAGTTCTAAATTATGATAGTTCCTAACTCCAATTATTTCCCACAGATGAGAGAGATGACCATCGGTGCACAGATTTGAAACGAGAAAACTGAATTGGTAATGCTCAGAGGAAAATGTAAGACTAGGAAAAATGAACGAAGAGACCCTTAGTCCAATCTTTGAAATCTGCACAGTAATTTCATCCCTTAGACTAGTAACGAGATCACCGAAAATATCTTCATGAGTGCATAAAATTAAACCAAGAAAATGGAAATTGTATTGCTTAGAGAGGAACCAAAGATACCTTATAATCACGAAGCGATTTCCATATACCTGGGAAGGAAAGCATAGGGATTTTGCAATGAAGGCCTTTCCATGAATTTCCTGGCCATTCCACCAATCTCTATCATCTGCAATGAATCCCAGATGCATGGTTTCATTCCTTAAAAACCAAAAACCACATGCACTATATCTATGAGTGAAATAACTTGACTTGATTGTAGAGTGTGCGAGCATCAATTGAATGACCTTGGAGCACTACCAAACATCCTTGGCATTTACAACCATAATCATGAGATTAAGGGAGGGATGAATCCTCTATTATCCATTAGTTACCATATTACCTTTGTTTAACCTTGGGCCAACCTTTGCATATTTATCCGCTTCCATATTTAACTCCCGTTTAATATGATAAAGATAGATTTTCTCGAATTTTTTGAGTGCATCTAGGGAACGAAACATAATAACATTGTAGATATTACCCTTGACAATATTTCTTTTAACAATTTCTCTTATGACTARCATTGAGTCTCCAYARATGATGATGTGTTTTATTCTTTTAGAGAGGGCCTCTTTGATTCCGACATAGAGAGTGTAAGCTTTGGCTTCGTTGTTAGTCAATGATCCTAGACCCCAAGCATAATTGATAACTGGTTGACCTCTGGGCTTATAAATAGTCCCCCTTGCACCTGTCTCCCCTATTAAATATCAAATTTATTTAACACACATATTACACATATTATCCGTATCAAACTATAAAATACATCTTACCATAAATTTATTAACATTATTGAAAATCACTCAAAGAAAAATATTTCAAACATGGTGACACATCTCTTAAATGAAATATATGATGTTTTTACATAGTTGGACATCATTATGGTAAATCAAAATATTTTTTTCTTGTGAAAATGACTTAAAGATCATGAAAAAGTAACAAATATGGTCCTCATATTTAAATGATATAAATCTCATTGCATCGAGAGTAGCGAGGTGCTATACAACCTAGTATGGGGGAATATGTTGAGGAGTTAATGTGATGAGGAGTTAGGTGATCGGCCTAATTAATAAAAATCAAGTCCGCTTAATTAATACAAATAAATTTGGCTTAATTAAAAAAAAAACAATAATAAAAAAACAAAATGAAATAATAAATAAAGTAAGCTTAATTAAAAAAACAATAATAATAAATTTATACCTTAAGAAATTGGATCCCTCTCGGTACTTGATAGATCCAGGTTTAACATGGATCTACGATGGTAATATTAAACTTGAGTTGTTTTCAATTATGATGAAATAAAGCTTTGATTTTATTAATAATAGTGGTAACATATAAATGAATCAAACAAGTTGGATTGAATTGTCAGAAATGGGGAGTTTGTCATCATAGACTACAATTTAATTCTTGTAAGGGTTGTTTCAATTCCTTAAGTTTCCATGCATGTATCCAATTGTAGTGGTTAAATGCATAAGGTTGTATATCACAATTTACATGAACATAAGTGGATCAAAACTCCCCCCTCGTACTCCTTACGGTCAATTATTTAAAGTGAAGGAATATTTGCTATGAGCTAGGGCTCTACACATCTTCTAGGAAAATTAGTGTGCATCGTTTGTCAAGACTATGGATTTTCTTTAGCTATCTTACTATGCTTCTCTCCTCTCACAAGACCTATCCATCTCTTAGACCCTTCCATTAGGTTAGCCTCTTCTTCTACATGCTTAAAGATCATTGCCAGGAACCATTTGCATAAAGATCTTTATCTCTTGTCATGTAAGTTTTCTTCCATTTGGGTTAGAAGTGCCTCTTTCTAGCATAAAGGTTATGATTACTCTCAGAGTAACTTTGACAAAATCCTTCAAGGAGATCTTATATATACCCAACTTTACCAACGTTTTTAGGTGATTCACTGCTTCATTATAAAAAAGGCTAACATGGTTTTCCAAAGGTCTACCTTGTTTAGTGAGCTATAGACCATGTTATTTTCTATAAGGCTTGGTTTGGTTTGTTGTTTTAACGACCCCTACCCATTTCTTCCAACTCTTCACAAGTGGGTTTGTCAAGTATGGAAACCCATTTTTTTTGGTGAAAACTCCTTCATTTCTCCATGTGCTCGCGGGTTCTTCATAATAAAGTTTGATCCTAATGAGAACAAAAAAAACATTATCCACTCTAGACCATGGATTATGGGTCATGCAAACTTATGCATGAAACCTTGGTCTCACTTCTTTGAAACCTCAAAAGACTCTCTATCTCCAACCCCAATGAGGATAAGGATCCTAAATCTACCTTTACAATTTTAGGATCCAAGTTAGCCTTTATGAAAAATGAATGAATGTTTGGGGAGATTTCATCTATGTGCCTTATAAACTAGCAACTAAGTTATCACAATCTATGTTAGGCTTTGTTTAGAAGTGAAATTAGCAAATAGCTTGCCAAAAGATAGGTCAATTGAAGTAGCAATCAAAATCCAGAAGTAAAATGTAAATTATGAGTAGGTCAACCAAATAGCTTGCCAAAAGATATGTCAATTGAAGTAGCAATCAAAGACTAGAAGTAAAAAGTAAATTATGAGCATGTCCCTTTCTTAGGCCAATCATGCTTTAAGTATGGTCATTTGGTAGTCACTTATCCAAACCAAACCACATTGAGTGAGGATGAAAAACATCACAAAAAACAAAAGGTCAGAATTTATCCACTTGGCGGAAAGGAGCCAAACAACACCATTTAATAGAAGTGGACTAATCTATACAGCATGAAGGAGCCAAACAACACCATCATTTAATAGAAGTGGACTAATCTATAAAGCATGAAGAGACAAAGAAACTAAAAGTAAATCATGAAAAATAGTCTTCTCACTTAAACTCTCCATAAAAGACCCCTCCCTTATTATTTCTAATGGGCTTGATCGAAAGAGAGTCGGTTTCATGTGAGGAAATAAAAGGAAAAGGGGACACCTTCCAAGGACACGCTTAGGAGCCACTACTCTCAATAGGATTAATAAATCTATATAAATACAGTGAAAAAATGAATTATGTTTAACAATTTTGAAAAAACTATCTGACTAAACAAATAATTTAAAAAAAATCTAAAAAAACTAAAATTAAGTAAAAAAAATCTAAAAAAATTAAAATTAAGTAAAAAAAATTAAAACTTCGCTACACTCATTTTTGTTTTGATGTAATTTTTCAAGTATAATTTTATATAATGAGTATCATTGTTATAATAACAATGATATCTTATAAAAATAATGATCTACAATATATCATTATATAATTTGTTATTTGTTTTTGTATTTTCTGGGTGGAAAAATTGTAAATATTGGATTGTAGGGTCTATTTTAAGGGTAGGTCTCATTTTGGAGATTTGGAGTCTAGAAATTTTCAGAGCTCATTTTAGTCCTTAAACGATTGTTTTTGGGGCTAAAACTTTGCAGACATAGCTAACAACCTCTTGACATTGTTCTACACTTCGAGAGCTTTCCAATGACATGGAAATCACCTCAATCATAGTCCATACATAGAAGTTATGTCTCCCACAAGTTGACCTATCTTGTTGATCACCATGGTACCAAGTGGATGCCATATTAGCTTCAATTACTCACACATGTGGAGCTAGTTAGGTGTGGACTTTCAAGAATATTCTAGAGGGTCCAAAGCCATAACATTAGTTGGGGTTGAGACATGAAAAACCCATATCCCTAACCTTAGACAATTATTAGGCTATGTTTAATACCGGGCCACTAGGAAAAGGAAGGGGTTTCATTCTTATTGTATTAAGTATTGTCCCATAGGATAATAGAGCATTAAGAACGCGATATTGAAGCATAATAAATAAAGAAGAAGTTCTTGTAGTAGCCATATTGGCCACAATGTCTATGCCATCTCCATTGTGAGTGTCCCTTTCTTTATATTTGCAATTCATAATTGAGAAGAAAACAACAAAGCATAGGGCTCGCCTTTTAGTTGGGCTTTTCCTGTATTGGGTTTTCCTAGAGTACATCTTGTGCTCTTTGTGTGGATGGTGTGTTATCGCTTGTCTCTTTCATTTCATTTTAGATTATTTCAGCAATTTCAAAGTAATATTAAGTGTGCAATCTACATTAAGACACTACATAGTAAAATAATATAGAATATTATAAGATCTATCATGACGAGCTATTCTAGTGAAATATACACAACAATTTATATATCACCCTTCCTTCCTTTTTATAAGTGGAAATGAAGAGTTGATCAAGTCAACTTTCATTTACTATGACAAGTCGGTGGATTTGGTCAACTTTGATCCCTTTGATTAACTTAATATTCTTCTATACGTGCTATACGTGTTATTAACTTAAAAAATTAATAACAACCGTAAAATGATTGTCACTAAAATTATTTTCAAAATTGATTTTGAGTCAGTGTTTCTTAGATTTTTTTTTTAATAACAACCGTAAAATAATGATCACTAAACTTACTTTAAAAATTAAAAACAAAACAAATTATTTTGTTACATTGAAAAAGGGGTGCTCAACTAAAAGAAAAGAACTTTTGGACATAAAAAAAAAGAAGAGACAAAAACGTGTTTCATTATAGAAAGACAAAGAACTTATACTGTCGAATAGTTGTGGTATCAGCATAAAGCATATACACTCGATACTGCGTTGTAGGTCTATGTTGAGATAGCATTCAAAGATTTTGTTTCGAATTTTGATAGGTTGGGTGGGTAAGGATAGTGACATTTTCAAGGTTATGAGCAGTTGGGTAGATGCTTCCAAATGGAAAATCTATACAATTCGTGTTTCGGATTTTGATGTGATAGGTTGGGTAGGTAAGTATCATAACATTTTCAAGGCTATGAGCAGTTGGGTAGATGCTTCCAAATGGAACTTACATTTCTTTAAAATGTTAAGGTCAAGGTTGAAGTTACAAGGCTTTTATTTCAAAGGTTTCATTGTTAAGTATTGGAACCAAGGATATATGTATTTAGTGGAACGGGTGTGTTCTAGGTGTTTTTCATATGCATAAATACATATGAAATGTTATTTTTAGATATGAAAATGATTATAAGAAATGAGATTGTATAAATATATATGAAATGTTATTTTCATATATGTGTGTGAGATATTTGGATTGATGTGGATTAATTTCTAAATATATATGAAATGTCATTTTCATATATGTGTGTGAAAGATTTGGAATTTTCATATATGTGTCTAAAATATTTGGATTGACGTGGATTAATTTTTAACTAGATAATTTTATTTTCAACATCATTTTTATAGTTTAAATATGATAATTAAAATTATAATATTTTAAAATCTATAATTTAGATATTTCAAAATTCTAATTTTAATATAATTTATGACTTTTGAATTTATCTAAATATTCAAAATTGCCATTTAAATTATAAATTAACTAAATTATCAAAACATTTATTTATTGAATTCCAACTAAAATTATTATTAGAAATGTTTAGTTAGTACATAGTTCACTCCACACACACATAAAGTTTAGCTATGAAAAATGATGAAAATAAATGAGATTTTTTTAGTTTAAATATTAAAAATGATTATAAGAAATGGGTTTTATTTTGATGTGTAAAATAAGGTAGAGATTTTTTTACTAATATTATATATATATATATATATATAATCTTTGGTTTCTCTCTTTGTGATATATATTATTTGAAGAATAAATAATAAATAATAAACAATTAAATATATCATATTTGAAGCCTCAAGGGTTATTTCACTTTAACTATTTATTTCTTGATAGGGAGGTTATAGATTATCAATTCAAATCCATTTGAGTTCTTTGGTGTTATTCGTCGATTGGTGGTTGGAAGTTGAGACACCCTCCATTCCAATATTTTGGGGAAGAGGGGTATCTCGTAAGGTTTTCCCTAGAAGAAAATATATGATGTTTGACATCTTAAAATAGTTTATATGACTTTAAAATCTCCCTTCTCTCCAATGTATAATCCGATTGTGAATTATATAATGCTTGTTAAACTGAAATATGGTTTTAAATATTGGTAAGTACTCTAGTTACAAGGAATAGCTTGGTCAATTCGATTATGTTTTTTAAGGCATAATGCTTAGAAAAATCATCAACGTACTCCCACCAAAGTTTACAAGATTACAAGTTGTTATTATGACTAACAATTAATACCACCCTCTATCCAATTTTTTTTTAGGAAAAATGAAGAAAATACATAAGATGTTGACAGGATACAAACTTCCTCATTTAAAACACTTAATATATGTAAAAATAGATAAACTTTTTTCTCCAAAAATAAATTAACATTTTTTTTTTATAACAAAATTTGAAACAACCAATCATTAAAAAATAAATACATTTAACAAAGTACACTAGAGAACACTATGCCCCTACTCTACTCTATTGAGAATATTCTAGAAAACTTCTAGATGACCACTGAGTAAATACTTCAAAAAACCTCTAAATGTGGTTAGGGTATTCTACAAAACTTCCATATGACCCTTGAGTACACATTTTAGAAAACTTTGAGACGATTGGCAGAGTACATACTTTCATAATATGGCAATACCACAAATTTGAAAAATAAGCGGTCAAATTAGGTTTGCTCTCATGTAGAAATAAATAGACATGGTTAGGTTATCATGATAATTGGGTTTTCTTTAGTAAGGCAATAAATAGATGTGGTTATAAGTCTGGTAAAGTGTCTTTTTCTAAATGTACTTTTGATGATTCTTGGAAAATCACATCACCTAAAAAAATTACACTCTCTGAAATGACTCACTAGTGGTTCCTAATGGGGTAGATTTCCACTCTTTCCAAATGATTTTCGATCTTGGTTTGTTAACATGTTTTCTTACGCTTAAGGAAGATGAGCTCTTAGCCAACCAAAAGTAGTTTTAGGTCTTATTCCAAGACCAAAGCACAATTTCGGCCTATATGGTATTTCCAAGAAAGCCAATATCTCATATTATCATAGTGCAGTTACAACAATGAGGTCATGTGCTTTCAAGTAACATATAACATTAATTCCACACATGAAACTTAATACTATCTCAATTTTAATTTAACTTTTTGTTGAGGAAATTGTCGATAGTTTTCTTCTTAACTCAATATAAACACCAATATGATATTTTAAAATATTTTTTGCTCATTGTGATGTTATTTTTATCAAAGCATAAGACTAAAAGGCCCTGGGATCATTTTTGTGATTTCCTGTAAAATTATATGAAAGTTAGATATACATTTCTCTTTTTTTTTGTAAGCTAGCCATTGCTTGTATTTTTCAAGGATACAACGCCTAGGAAAAACCTCGAGATACTTCCCCTCATTTCAAGGACAATACCTAGGGTAAACCCTATATTCTTTAGGGCACAAGGCCACCAACAACGGGGGATCAAAGCCATTACAACATTATGCTCATAATGAACCCAACATATCGCTTATGGGAATAGAAACTGGGCATGTAGGATAACACTCCAAATCACAACCACTTGGGATAGACCCAATTGGCTAGCCATTGTTTGTATTAATAAGGCACTAAAAATATTACAATCAACCTTGCTAGTGGCTTGCTACCTCATAAACTAGGTCCACTACAGGTAAAAAAAATGAATGGTTTTGCTTCAATATATGTCTGACAATAAAACATAATAACTGAAGGTATACGTCTGTGATTTCCTATGCTACTAAAGAAAAAAGACATAATTGCACAACATAGTATTGAAGTGACTCCTACACCCTCTTTTCCTTTATTCCTATAGGAACATTAAGAGTTAATCCAATAATCCATGTCCTTGAGCTTTCCCTGGTTATTGGTCTATTTGGATGTCATTGTCTCCATTCAAAAAAATGTGGTTTGATGGTTGTTGAGGAAAAGGTATGAAGGACCTTACTTCAACATTTTCGAATCTTACTAGGCTAAGGTAAGATAATTGGAATTGTCACCCGAGGTTTATAGCCTAAGTCAAAATTATCATTTGATTCACGAGCAATAAGTACAAGGAATCAATGCTGTTTTTTTTATGATAATTAACTTTGCAAAACAAAAAAATTTATTATAAAATGTATATGTATGATGTTTCAGAAAAAGAAACAGATGAAATATCAATGTGAAAAGTACAAGAGAAATACACAAGTGAGACAAAACCAATAAAATGATTTATTTATTGATTTCATTCTAAGATACAATAATAATTCTCTTTACAAACCCCTATGAGGGTATGGACCAAAGTCAAATTTAGAGGTCTATGATGGGCACCATACAAAATGACTTTGACAACAAGAGAAGATTGAGACTAAAGATCTGGATCAATTTTTCCACATAAGCATTATTTACTGACTCTGCAAAATACTCCCTATCAGTAATGAAATTTAATCCATAAAAAGATCAGAATACACTGACTTCCAAGAATAAATGATCAACCTTTCTATAACAAGCTGCTGAAGTATATGACTCAATCTTTGAATCCTGCTACCTTCAATATGACCCTACTGTCAACAAGAGGGTTAAGATTCCTAGAAAACTTAGAATGAATGAAATGATAATCTCACAAGTATATAAGAGGAGACCTTATATCAACAAATTCTTTCCTTGCTCTCCTCCTCTTGTGTCCCTCCTTGTGATGAGATTTTATCTCTTTCAAAAGAAGTTGTGGTTGTTTCAAATAGCTTTTTAGCTAAGTATTAATTGACTTCATTACAAATTAGGGACAAACAATAATATTAAAATAATAAATAACAAATAAGGGTATATTGAATAATAACTAATAGGTGGGACCCCTAATTCCTTTTAAAATCTTTTAAAATTTGATTCCCTTCTCGTCGCTCCACAATTTATCCAAATAATAAAATATTCCACCAATTAAAAAACTCATATATCATGCATTTAAATTTCCCTTGTGTCTCCCAAAATCATTCACAATTTTTCCAATAATTAAAAAGTTCTTCCATCAAATAAACAGATATATGCGGGCTGTCTAAAAATGTAATATCATGTTGTCCCAATAATAAAAGTCAAAACATAAATTAAACTATTCATCCATTAGACATGAAATTCAAAAACCATACTTGTTGTGTGAGGCAATTTCCCTCTTCTCACTACTTGCTACTTTGTCTGCTTTATCTATTGATTTAGTTCTTTCAACAGGAGGCTGATTTGACCCTTGGGGTTGAATTTCACTAAAAAATGGAGATTGTGCATCATTCTGTTGGGCATGAGAGGTGATTGATTCTAAAGACTCTTTAGAGGAGTTAGAGTGAGAAGCCAATTTTTTTCCTTTATCTATCGAAAGCTCAGGGATGGCAGTATTTAATCTCTTACTGGAATGTGAAGACTGAATAGGGGAAATGACATGGTCAACTTGCTGAGCATGTTGGTTCAATGGAGGTGGTGGAGGAAGTGGCAATGAAACAATGGGCCAACCATTGTGATGATGTAGCGCCCCTTTTCTGGCTACTAAGGCTTAATCGCTCTTAAAAGGAAACTTTAACACCACTCTATACATAACTCATACAGGTATTATAATCCCATTCATTTAAACAAATAAACACCTTCTACACAAAGTATTCATATGAGT
>SNQJ01S0211005.1:15952-28689 GCA_010110895.2 Picea sitchensis | reverse complement strand
CTCTCTCTCTCTCTCTCTCTCTCTATCTCTCTCTCTCTCTCTAGTGAGAGTGGGATAGAGGTATAGAGTGAGAGAGTGGGATAGAGATAAAGGGGTGTAGAGAGAGATAGAGAGTCATAGGAAGAGATAGAGAGGGGTGTAGAGAGAGGTAGAGAGTAAGAGGGGGAGAGAGAAAGGGGTGTAGAGAGAGGTAGATATTGAGAGGGAGAGATATCAAGAGGGAATAGTGGTATAGAGAGGGAAATGGAAAGAGGGAGAGAGGGAGAGAGAGTGGGTGAGAGTGAGAGTGAGGAGAGAGGAAGGGGAAAGAAAGAGGGGTATAGAGGGAGGGATGGAAATATGGGAAGAGGGAAAGAGGAGAGAGAGAGTAGGAGAGATAGTAGCAAGGTGGAGAGAGAGCGAAATATAGGGAGGGAGGGAGGATAGAGAGAGGGAGATAGATAGAATGGTAGAGGGGGGAGAGAGAGAGAGAGGGAGAGAGGGGAAGAGGGGAAGATGGGGTAGATATATAGGGAGAGAGAAAGAGAGAAGGTATTTTTTTGGAATAGGGTGGAATCAACGTGAAATAGATGAAAATACTATATATAATGGAATAGGAATAAAAAAACTTTCAAGATAGATGGTGGTGTCTAAAGACACCATTACAACACTTAAGCAGAGTGAACTATGATCATAACATCACATTGCATGTTGCACATATTGATATACATTATATATTGTACAATATCCAATTCCATGATTGATAATGACCCAAGGGGTCTCTTTTATATCCTCAAGATCTAATTGATTTCCATTGAATATGGAATATCTTCTCCATGTGTAATCGTTAACTGTTAGAGTTGACTCCGCAAAATCCGCTTTGTCGATTCATCTCGATAGGAATCAACCCGACCTCCTACACATCCAAACCGTAGTCTATTTTTGGGTTGGTCAATCCACCGCCTGACTATATTCAACCATTGGTGGACGGTCTAACCGACAGGAGCGTCGACTACTTGATCGACTAGTGTGGTGTGTCGTTCAATCTCCTGATCAAATGTATTCATATGTAATTCAACCTTTCGACTTATTGAACCTAGGATATGTGTGATGAACCATCAATTCTTTATTTTCCAACACCCTCCCATCATCACACATCTATGGAGTTTTAGGAGATAAAATTATATCACTAGAACATCCATCCATAAACGAATCTTCCTAAATCCCAAGTAGTGTGCAGAGATTGATAAATCTAGCTTCATATAAAGGTTTAGTGAAGATATTAACAACCTGATCTTTTGTTCTACAATATTCTAGAGATACAATGTTCTCAAATAGTGATCATGGATCTAAACATGCTTCATCTTACTATGATTAATAGGATTGTCGACAACATGTATAGCACTATGGTTATCATAGTATATCATAGTCAAGGTCTGAATAGGAAGGAAAAGATATTCCAAAATTTGGTGAATCCATATTGATTTAGTACCTGCTTGAACAACGCCACGATATTTAGCTTATGTAGTTGACAAGGAGATGACTTTTTGTTTCTTGCATGACCATACCAAAGGTCTAGTGCTATAGAAAAAAACACATCCAGAAGTGGAGTTCCAATCATAATCATTTCCAACCCAATCAAAGTTGGTGTATCAGACTAATGAATATGAAATTCAAGAATACTTGATACCAAATTGAGTGGTACCCTTTAAATATCAAACAATGCACTTGACTACTTTCCAATGGCTTTATTTGGGGTTCTGCATGAAATGAGAAACCACATTAACAACAAATAAAATTTCAGGTTGACTATGAGTAAGGTAAATAATATTATCAACCAATTGTCGATAAAGTGTAGCATCAACTGCGGGTGTTTGACAAGTTTTAGTAAGCTTCACTATAGACTGAAAGGGAGTAGAACAAGGATTTCAATCAACCATATTAAAACATGTCAAAAGATCCATCACATATTTAGACTGATAAATGAAAAATCCATCACAAAATGATAATACTTGAAGACCAAAAAAATAATGCAAAGTACCAAGATCTCTCATGTCAAAGGAGTCAACAAGTTGTTTCTTCAATCTAAGGATGAGATAATTATTATTTCCAGTAATGAGTAAGTCATATACATATACAATAACACTCAAGGTGTCTCCATTGGTATGGAGTACATATAAGTTGTGATCATATTCACACCATTTGAAACCAAGTCGAACAAAGAAACTGCCAATCTTAGCATACTAAGATTGGGGAGCCTGCTTCAAACCATAAAGTGACTTCTTGAGTCAACAAACTATATTCGAGTCTATCACAAAATTAGGTGGCTATTCCATGAATATTTATTTAGCTAGGTATCCATGCATAAAATCACTCTTCGCATCCATCTGATGGATTTTCCATCCAAAACTAGCAGCAAGGCAAAGAATCAATCAAACAGAGTTCATATTTGTAATAGGGTAAAAGGTTTCATTGTAATCGATGCCTTCTTGTCAATAAAATCCCTTCACAGTGAGTCATGCTTTATGTCACTCAAAAACTCCTTTATAGGTAAATTTGGTCTTGTAGACCCATCAACATTTCATAATGTTCTTTCCTTGCATTCATGGAACCAAGTCCCAAGTTTTATTATTCGACAAAGAATCAATTTCATTATTCATGGCCTTCTCCCATTCAGGTCATACTTTAATATTTGATTAGGTAACAAGGTCTGAGGATTCAAGTACAAGAGTCATCAAGGAAAATCTATCATGTTGTTTTTTACTTCAAGTATGTCATCCGAAAGAGGCATCTCTGGCATTAGCTCCAACAACTTCAATTGTTTTGGAAGCCCATCAGGATAGCCAAGAAACAGGTGAAATCTAGTTCACTTCAGCAACTCGGTCATAATTCATAAGGTCTTTAGTAGGTGGACCAGTTGAAACAAAAGATGATGGACTAGTTGACATGAAGTTCAATGATCTAGTCAAAACAAGGAGTAATTTCAACTGTCCAGTCGAAGGAATGAAGAATGGAACAGAAGCACCAGTTTTAGAGACAACATTAAATGGATCATCCTGCAACAAACCAAAAGAGGCATTCAATAAATTAACACCATAATACTTCTCATCAAACCAAACATTACATCTAATGATTATTTGTCATTTGATAGTATCAAACAGTCGATATGATTTTAACTCTTCATAATATCCCATCATGATGCAAGCATGACTCTTTACATCCAACTTATTTGTACAATCATGAGGAATGTGAGCCTAGGAAACACATCCAAACACACAGAGGTGTATGAATGAAGGCTTCTTCCCATACCATCGTTCGATTGGAGTCATGGAAGGAACAACTTCAGTCAAGATGTGATTGAGCAGATAATTTTCACAATAAATTGCTTCAACACATAAGCGAGGAGGTAAGTTTTTATCCTCCAAAATACATCTATCTATTTCAAATAACATCTGATTCTTTCATTATACAACACAATTATGATGAGTGTGAGGAACCGACCACTACCAGTCAATACTAGATCGAAGTAGGTATTCTTCAAAATTTTGATTTACATACCCATCACCATTGTCTGATCTCAAACATTTGATGGGTTGACCACATGGATTTTTAGAAAAGGCCCGAAACTCCTTGAACTTTTAAAAGACAAGGTTCTTGTTGTTTAGGAAAAAGAACCATGTGAAGCAGGATAAATCATCAATGAAAATCAAAATGTACCTTGAACCTATGAGTGAAGGTAGATTCATGCAACAAACATCATTATGAACCAATTCTAGTAGGTTTTGTGCTCGCCACACTATAGCAGATTCAAATGGTGTCTGATTATGCTTCCCAAGCATACATCCCTTACACACTCATTTGGGGGGAAACACCTTTGACAAACCAACAACGATTTTCTAAGTTGTTGATGCCTACATGCTTCAGAAATTCATATTCCTGAGTCATTCATGCAAAATTTGATGTCTCTCATTGATGTGAGCAACAATTACAATCGATTCAGTTTCAAGTCGAGTCGATTCATGGAACTTGTACAAACTATCTACCAGGTCGAGAAGTCCACTAGAGACAATTGACTTACCATTCTTCAAATCGCTAACATAGAACCGATCTAGCCAAAATTCCACAATATTCCATGTATGTTTCACTTAGAAACAAACAATAGATTTGCATTGATATCTAGAACATGATAGATGTCACAAATTTTCCCATGTCGACAAGCAACATCACCTTAACTAGAAACATCTAGAGAAAAATCATTGGCAACATATATTTTGCTCTCCCTGGATTTATTCAGTCTCTTGAATAAAGATGAATCTTCAGCCATATGATGAGTGCACCCAGAGTCAACAACGCATTTGTTCTATGTAGAATGAGACAGGAAGGCATTTAACCTTCACCTCTAAATCGTCTCGCTTATTATAGCAATTTTTCTCCATGTGTCCATTATTTCCACAATATTTACATGTCTTCTTCTTAAGACTTTGTTTTGGTTTTCTCTGGGGCACTGGTTATGGTATGCAAGTTTCTATGTAGAGGTGTCATATTTCCCTCTACTCCTGGGATCCATCTTTCCCTTTCCCTTGAGTAAGTGGTCATTATTTTTACCACCAGGATTGTATTGTCCAAGCAATATATGTTGATCAATAATCAAAAGACCACAAAAATATTCAAAGGTGTAATCCTTACCATATTCCTTGTGTGCATTCTAGTTGGAGAATAAATTCAACATGAACATGTCTGTTATAGCGTCAAATGCCACCTCTAAAGCTTTGATGCTCTTTTTGTCCTTATCCCTATCCTCCTTATAGAAAATTACCCCCCATACCTCCTTGAGTCCTTCTAAAAAATAAAAATTTGAAGGATGTACGCGCCCTCACATTTATGCTACCCATGTACATGAGGATTACTTAAGGGACACCCACATACATGCTTATAGATGGTCAAAAAAATATGATCATTCCCAAATTAATGATGAGATATGGCATTGGTTAGTTTTCTAACTCCTTTATACAATACTCAATTGTCTCTAACTAACTATAGATCATATAAAAGTAAAATTTTCCTCATGGAGAAAGGTAATGATACTTTTCACATTCAAGCAAACACTCATCTGATTATTCTCACTAAGTCTATAAGCCTATTATATCCCTGTTATTGTTGATTACTTGAACTGAAAATCCTTGTTTCCAATTTCCCTCTGATCACCATCCTTATCTTTCCAAGAGTTTCTTTTTATACTCTCTTTGGGCCTGCGGTGACTTTAGTGCCAAGAACATCCTTATAGTAGGAGCTGGGGTGGAGGAATTTAGGATCTCTTTCGATAGGGAAGCATCACATAGAGAAGGTATAAAATGTATCTACAATGCATCTATTCATTAATAATATAGAAAAAAAAATTCCTTCGAAGTATATTGTGTTATTATTGTTCATATTTACAATATGTTTTCATACATTTCAGTAGATACTAATTGCTTTTCCTTTTTCCATTATTTTTCATAGAGCTAATAGGTAGTTATTAATATAACTACCTCTTCGCATAGATATACTTCTTCAAGGTTTTTGTAGGTTACAGAGAGACCATAGGGAAGGAGCGAAATCACTTCGTCAATTGGGAAAAACATCAAATGTTGGGATCCTGGTGAGTCGATTTTCCTCTTTTTCAATAAGTTAGTTATTTTAGTGAAATTTAGTTATTATATCTTAGTTTGGTATTATGTTTGGAATGCACTTTTTAAATAGTCATTCGTACACTACAGTATATCCCACTACTATAGGGGATTTTTCCCAAAAGTAGAAGTGGTGACCATAGTAGGGATTTTTCCCTAGTGGGCATGTTTTTGGTTTTGTGTTTGTGTTTTCTTGGTTTCTTTGTTTTTCTTTTATCTCACATTGTTGCTTGATACTTGGATCAATAGTTGGAAATTATTAGAGTCCTCCCCTTTTCATTTAAGCTAGTTATATTGTCTCCTTCCTTATTTTTTGAAGATTTTGGAGTGCATATGCATGTTTTAGTTACTATAGTTGCATACACACATGCTCTTGACATCGTATGCGGTCACATGTACATGGGTCTCCTTGTGGACATGCAAAAACTTCATCCGAGGAAAGGCTTTTTGAAAATATTTCTGGTTTGAGGTTGTTTGGCCAAGTCTCTAGGTTTTTTCTTGAGACTTTAAGACTCTATTGATTTTTCTTATTCAGTCATGTAGTAGTTTTGTTTGAATTTTAAAAATAAAATCAAGATTATTTCATTCTTATATCATTCTAAGTAATTTTTGGATGTGATTTTTTGTTTCCATTCTTTTTATCTCTCTATTGGATTTTGAGTTTTGGGCTTTAGAACTAATTTTTCCAAGTATTCCTAAGTATATGTGCACTTTCCTTTGATAACAGGAATGAGCATATGCTACTTCTACATAGGATTTAAGTGCGTACATGCATGCTCAAAAACATGTAAGTGTTGGGTCATATACGCACCCTGTAGAAGGAAAACGTGTGTACACACACCCCATAGAAGGAAAAGGAACATACATATCTCATACACAGTCCCTCTAGTGATCAAGAGTGCATGCATAAGCTTATACACAAGACCTATAGTGGAGGAATTGACATACACCTCCGAAAAGGTGATTTTTTGGCTTGTTTTTCATCCTTTTTTTAGCCCTGTTTTTGGCTAGTTTGGAGGTCTTTTTTGGGGATTTTGGTCCCAATTTTTTTTTTGGCCTATAGTATTTTGTTAAGGTCTTAAATTTGAATGGAAAAAAAAAAATTATCCATCTTTTTCTCCTTTTTATCCCTTGGATTTCATCACTATAAGACTAGTCTTGTTCTCGAGATCTCAGTTTCCTAGTCGTTGTTGTGGTTATTTTTGAAACTTGAGTTTGTATTTGAGTTTGAAACTTTTATTTTGTGATTCCCTTGTATTTTTAAAACATAAAACCACGAAATTTTCTTTATTTTATCATATTTTGTTAGTTTTTTCTTTGGTAGAAAGAAAAATAAAATGAAAGGAACCTAGTTTGTTGCTAGTTAGGTTTCTTTCTTTTTGTTGCATTATTTTTCTTTATATTTGAAAAAGAAAAAGATATTAGCATAGGATTTTGTTCTCTTATCATATTGAATCATTCCAAAGGAAAAATAAAAAATAAAATCCTTAGGTTTTCTTCTTTTTCTTTTCTCAAAAGGTTTCATTATACATTTTGCATCAAAAAGAGAAAAGATTGCATTTCAAGGTTTGAAAGATTGTTCATGCATTTAGACTTTTTGAAACTCTTTTTCACTGAAGAATTAGTGTAAATTTTTATTTTCCAATGTTATTATAAGTTTAATTTTTGAAATATTCTCAAACAACATTATTTTCACATATGTATCCCTTGAGTAAAGAACAATCGCAATTTAAAATTTACTAGAATTTGTTTCTAGGGTTCACAAAAAAGTGTAGGGTTAGGGCCTTGGATTAGGATTGGATAGATAACTCTCCAAGGCCAATAAGAAAAAATAGGATTATGATATAGGGAGATTTCAAACCCAACTATCATATAGTTGTGGTCGAGAAATGCCTCTCACACAAGAGCCAAACATGAGGTTGCATGAGGAAGAGACAAGGAGATCGCCCCTCCGAAGCTTGATGGAACGTTGCATAGAAATAATATTTTAGGGGTTTCATTAGTTCCCATACCTCCCTAAGAAGAGGTTATTTTGTGGCTTTATGATTTTATACCCTTCCCATATGTTCGATCCCAATTTTCAATTGTTCCACTGGGCGTTGAGTATGAGTTGGCATCCTTAGTATCCTTTCCTAACTATCTCATAGGTGACTATGGGGGGGTTCTTATGGTACTATAGGCAGACATTGTATCATGTTATCAATATCCCTCGAGGGTGCCCCACAAAGTGAGGGTTACTTACATTGGGTAGGATTGGTAAGTAGAGGTCTGGGTAACTACTTTTCACTCCATCATTCATCAGTCTTTGGACTTGATCAACCTGTACCAGTTTCCAGAAGGTCCCTTTCCACTTTTTCATTTATTTGGACTTAGGATCTTATCCACTTAGGATAAAGTTTTGGAGAAGTTGTTTTCTTGCAATGTTTCTCTTATGAATTTTTAGTGGAGTGTTGCTTTGTATAGTTGGCCTTTGGTTGTGTCAGTATCACTGCTTTTGTATCATTGATTCAAGGTGGTCAACCAATCGATCCACTGGTTGGGAAGGACCCTTGGTATTTTTCTTGAAATCATGGAGTCGCCTCTTAGAAGGCATGGGTTTTATACCACTTATTCTATAGATTCAATGTGTGATGATTTTTCAGACATGAACAATCCCGCAAGGGATGAACCTGTGCATGAAAAAGTCATGGAAAAATTTATTGGTGATACCACCCAAGGGAATCCTTGTGCTTTTAATTTTTTTGGAAACATCGGTTCCCCCTTGATGGCCACTTTGAACATTCCTTGGCTGAATGTAGCACTATCAGTTTGGTTTTGGACCACTTTGAATGTCCTGAATTCTCTTGATGCTTCTCAGATAAGAACCTTGTGTCATGGGAATCAAATGGATGTTGACCCTTTATCTTTTTCATTAGAAAAGTCTAATTCTCCTCCTTATCCCTCTTCTAGTGAAAGTATCACTACTAGTAAACAGAAGTCTAAAATTAATAGGAAGAGAAAGAGTAAGAAGAAGAAGTCACCAACCTCTGCTAGTCATGTTGGAGACAACCCACTAGCCTATGTGAGTCATGATGGGGAAAAACTTCTAGTCACTATATGTCATATTGGAATTAAATCAACAACCTCTACTATTCATGTTGAATATAAGAAACCAACCTCTACAAGTCATGTTGGGAGCGCAAGTCCAGTCACTACAAGTCATACTGGCATGAATTCACCAACTTCTACTAGTCATGTTGGAGGTCAGCAACCAACCTCTATGAGTAATGGTGGGGGCACAAGTCCAATCACTATGAGTCATATTGAAATTAGTTCACCAACCTTTGTGAGTCATGTTGGATATACTCAACCAACCATTGCATTTCATGTTGGGGGAAAGGGACCAGTCTCTACAAGTCATACTAGATTATAGTTACCATACTCTACAAGTCATATTGGGAGCATGAAGCCAACCTATGCAAATCATGTTGGAGATATGTCAACAACCTTTGTAATTCATGTTGAAGATAAGAAACCAACCCCTATGATTCAATATGGGAGAACAATTCCATTCACTACAAGTCATACTGGCATAAATTCACCAACCTCTGCGAGTCATGTTGGAGACATACACTCAGTCATTGTTATTCATGTTGGGGGGAACCCACCATCCCCTGCAACTCATGTTGGGTGCATTGATAATTTTGAGAAACCTATATGAATAGGACATAATCCTAAGTTCCCTTGCAATCTTTAAAAGGGATTCACCTTACTTATATGTTCCCTTCTATTCATGTGGTATGAAGAGTGTGCTCCTTGTCAAATGTCCCTTCTAGTTCCAAGTCAACTTTTTTTTCCTAGCAAAATATTGAACCAGTGGTTGAGGAAGTGGTCACACCGATTCAATCTTTGACTAATCCCACTCTTCTCTTGGAAAGTGATGAGTCTGCCAAAGTGATCATTTTGATGCAATATTTGGTCGATCCCACTCTTATTTTGGGGAGAGATTTATCTTTCAACTATGTCTTTCGTATTTCCAATTAAGTACCTTCTGAACAAGGGGGCATTCCACTCTCTTCGATTATGTTCCCTCTAAGTACTAGGATGGTTTCCTTTAATTGGAATGATATTTTTGAGCTTCACCTTCCTTCTTCTACACATTTCTATATAGTGGTTATAGTTAATTCAATAGGAATTCATCAAATTATTGTAGATGAAGGATCCTCTACAATTTTTTTATCCTCCTCGGCTTGGAAAGCTTTGGGTTCTCCCAAGCTCATGTGAGATACTAGTGAGCTACTGGATTTCGATAGAAGATCTAGTGAATGTTTGGGGATTATTACTTAGTTTCATGTCACATTAGGTGGGAATATTTTCCTAGTCAATATGTTAGTGGTGTCAGGCCCTTTAGATTTTAATATGCTTATTAGGCATGGTTATGTTTATTATATGAATATTGTGGTGTCTACGCTCTTTCATGTGATGAATTTTCCTCACAATGGAATCATTGTCACTATTGATCATATTCCATCTGATAATCCCCATCCTAGTTCAGATTTAGATCATATTTATCCTTTGTATGTTCCTAGTGTTTGAGTAGATTCTTCCCTGCCACGGGTGAATTATGTGGCATCTTATCCTCTATGTTCAATTGCTTCTGAGAAGGATCATTTAAAGTCATGTTCTCCTTCTCGAGAAAACATAACGACAATTGATCGTATTATGTATCCAATGGGGGCATGTGAGTTTTTACTTTCACCTTTTTCCCTGAGTTATATAGTGCTTCCTCTTGAGTTTGATATTACTATTTGTGAGTCCTTGAGCCCTCTTATGTGCACGTTGTCGAGTCCTAATTTCTTGGATGTTGAATTTCCTTCAGATGAGGCTATCCTTGAAGCTATGATTTTGAATCTGTTGGCAGAGGGGCAGACTCAGGGTTCAACTCTAACATCGCACCAACAAGACTTAACTACTGGCCCTTTCGGAAACACCTGCGAAGAAGATGAAGTCTCACCCAAAGTAGTGATAAAGGGTTGCAGGACATAGCTGTCTACAACCAGAGGAAATGCAAAGTGGATCCAGGGAAAAAAACACACATATCTCTAGTTATTGTTTATCCTCCTGAAGCCTACTGCGTGAACTATATCTCAGATCTAACACAATATTGCATTGATAGTATATCAGAGATTATAAGAACACAACATCAATCACACATAACAACAAGATATACGTGGTTCAACCTCTCCCTAGGGATACGTCCATAGAACTGTGCTTTATAATATATTATATGAAATCATATAGTTCTATCTGCACTCTTAGATTGCATATCTCTCTTTCTTTCTCTTCTTCTCTCCCCTCCCTGCGCACCCAGCTATAGGGTTGATCTTCACACCCAGTTGAAGATCTTACAACAGAGACTTCTCTCACCACACAATACTTCTCTTTCAACAATATCAATAATCACTCATCATCACATAATCAAACCCATCCCAGGTCCTCTTAACCTTTATTTATACATCACAGTGACTCTTAGAAAACCTTAGGCTGAAACCTAGATGTCAAAACCCTAAATACCAAAACCCTAGATGTCTGAAACCCTAGGTCAACTTGACCCGTGTTTTCAGGGCTTCACCAGCCTATCTTTCCTTCTTTCTCGTGAGGTGCTCCAAAGCATCCATTGGTGGCTTTTCCCACTTGTTGAGTTATCCACGATCCATATTCCTTGTTGATATGTATTCCTCGACATCTCCATCCAAAGTCTTGATTTATCTTACTTCGCTCCTTCTTTTATTATCCTTTTTCCACTTCAACCCAATATCAGTCAACTTGTCTTTTGCACAATTCGTACTTCACACTTATTTCCTTAATCTTTGCAACCTTCCATAACCAAGGGCCAACAGGCCCCCAACACTCACAATTGACTCGTCCTGAGGCACTTGAGGTCTAAACCTTCCATTTTTCTTCTTATTTAGACTATGCGGAGCAGCCTACGCTTTCTGTTCTTTCCCTCCCTTTCTTGTACATACTATATTTTCTGTGTCTAGTACCCAGTTTCAACTGCACCTAGTACCTAGACCCTTTTTATCATGATTTTACTGAGAGTTGCGAGGAAGTTGGTTGTCATGGTACAATTTAAATTGACTCCCATTCACCAAACCTTCCTTCCATTCTCCATTCAAAGTCTTTAACTACACAGCTCCTCCTTCTATAACATAAGCAACCCCATATGGCCCAAGCCAATGTGTCCTGAACTTCCCTGGATACTTCATGAACTTGTTGTCGCATATCAATATCATATCTCCTTGCTTAAAGGATTTCTTCTTGATGTGCCTATCATGATAGGCCTTTTCTCATTCCTTTTGTACCTATTGATGGAATCCTGCAATAAATCAATCTTCTTTAACAATCATGATCTGGTGATAGCCTGAAAATCCATCTGTAAAGTAATATACCTCCTGTCCTCCCACATTATCTAACACTTCTTTAGTGAAAGGTGTATGGAATGGGTCATGCAAACAGGCATCGTTTAGCTTCCTGAGATCTACATAGATCCTTATCTCTCATGTCTTCTTATCTTGTACCACCATAGGACTAATCCATTCTAACTCTTCCATAGGTTCTATGATTCCTTCTTCCATCATTTTGTCTAGTTCAATCTTAATTTTTTCCTTATATTTGGGATTCAATCTATGGGGTCTCTACTTAACTAGCTTGGATTTTGGCTTCAAGGGGATCTTCATCTCTCCCATGGTCCGTTTAATGCCTTTCATATCAATGAACTTGGTTGGTAACAAGTCTTGATATTCATGTAGTAGTTATGTGATCTTATCAATGGTGGCATCATCCCAATAATCTCCAACATTAGCAAGATTAGGTTCTTGCTCTGTTCCAATGTTAACTTTCTTGATCCTGATCGGTTCTCCAATGAATGTTAGTTCAACTCCTGGTCCTTCTACGTATCTTTGTCCTTCTTTTTATTTGATGTTCACATTCCTAGGATCATCGTCTTCATCAGCATTGATATTGTAACATCCTTGCATGATCTGAAAATAGAAGGCTGACTTGTTATGCTATGCAAGCACCCCTACTTCATTAAAATAAAACTTACAGGAC